>PVHP010000614.1:0-134697 GCA_004024765.1 Zapus hudsonius
GGAATAGCTAAATTGATTTCAAGCAGCAAATGTCAAAGCAAGGACAGTTATCAGGAATAAAGAAGAAAATAAAAGAATTGAAGTCAAAATTGATACAACTCTGCAGGGATCCGTCATTACAGACACGCCAACATGCCTCTGTCAGAAGTTTACAGTTTCAGCAGGCAGAAAATTAGGAATGACATACTTAAAAACACCACCATCCAACACTGTATAGAATAGACACCTCTAGACCTCTTCCAACAACTACAAAATGCACTCTCTTCTCAAGGGAGAATATTCCCATAGACTATTCACCAGCATAGGCCACATTTGGTGCTATAATTCACATTTCAATCAATTTAATAGGATAGAAATCCTATATGTCTAATCTTAAGTATTAGACTAGAAATCAATAGAAAGAAAACTAGATAATTAAAATATATGAAGACTAAATAGCACTAAGGTACTATTTCCACTTGAGGGCTCTGCCCACATGATCTATTATCTCCAAGAGGCTCTGCCCCCAGATAGCATCAATTAGGATTAGATTCTAATTTAACAATATTGGGGAACGCAGTCACTTCTGCAAAACTACTGTTGTGTGGGGCATAGAGGACCCAGAGTTACTGGCAGGAGTAAGGCCAGCTCCCTCCCTGGGCCTCTAACAGCCTGACAGGCCCCTTATGGTTGAGGCAGCAATGAGGAAGCAATAGCCCGAACAGCTGAAAAGCCCTCAGGTTTATGCAAATAAGGCATGGGCTGGCTGCTGGCCCCTGCCAATCCCCTTATGGTCCCATACCATACCAGCAAGAAGGTCCCTATATGTTAATAAGGCATTCACAGGCTACCTCGCCCCCACCAATCGTCTTGCGACCTGTACCCCTGCACCTGTTCCCTAGTGGATAAATGCTGTTTCTCTCCACCCAATAAATGAGCTGTCCACTGACAGTTTCCCAGGTGTTTCTTCCAGTCTTCAGCTGCTCAAGACCTTGATCACCCTGCTCCTCTGGCAAGAAGGAGTGTCAGTGCACAAAGACATTCCTCGAACTATTGGTTATCAGATACCCCAGGGATGGTGGTGATAGGGGGGAGAAGGGAATGGGATTAAGGAATGATTATAAATGGACATAAAAGAACTTTTGAAAACATTAGAAATGTTTGTGGTAGTGATTAGGTAACTCAATATTTGTGAAAGTTCGTCAAATTATATGCTTAAAGTTGTGACTTTTATTGTGTACACATTATAATTCAAGGAAGTTGATTCTTTTAAAAAATATTTTTATTTGTTTGAGAGAGAGAGACACAGAGAGAGAGAGAGAGAGAGAAAAAAAGAGGCAGACAGAAAGATAGCCAGGATGTGGGGAGAGAAAGGGGACAACGGGAAGATCTTCAAGGCAGCTTCTTTGGTTGTTGTTTGTTGTAGAGTGAGGTAAAGTCTATTGTAGCCTAGGCTAGCCCTGAACTCAAAGTTCTCTTGCTTCCCTTCCCCAAGTGCTTCGATCACAGGCCTGGACCACCACAGCCAGCTAAGGTGATTCTTAAATAAGATACATAAACTATCATTGTCACATTCTAAGTGTTTCCTGGTTTTGTGTTTACAACCTCAAGCAAGGAGAGTGAGGCTTTGAAAACATGCATTTTTTATAGCAAGCCTGCTTGCAGGGCTCTAAATTACACTCCATCACCTTGAACTTTGCAGATCTTCTGGAAAGCTGCCTCTGTAGACCTACCTAGGCATTCCAACCCTCCTTCAGGATTTGGAATTCAGCCTCCACTCACTACTGAATGACTTGGAAACACTGAATGGAGTTGATAGGACATTCAGGCTCTATGAATTGCAAAAGCCTGACGGGGCTTGCAGAATAGCTGCAGATATTTGCAGACATGAAGCCAGTGTTTGTGGCCACACTGTATACAGCTTTGGTTGTAACTATAGCAACATGCTTTGTGGTTCTTGGTTTGCTCAGTTCAGTACCACCACAGGAACTGCCTCATAATCACCACTTGACAAAGACTAATTTGTCCTCAGTTGGTTTACACTGTGTTGGCCTGCTCTTCACTAGAGGAGTCCTTTTCTATGGTGTGGCATGCCAGAGCTCATCCATCCTGCTTGCTTCCTGGTCCCAAGGCCAAGAGGAAAGAACTCTGCTAAAACCATGGAGAAAGTCTTCTATGTGATAAACTGGAAAAGCAGAAGGGCCTTGAGCCAGGGGGTGGTTGGATTTAATCCTGCCATTTATTGCTGTCTGATCTTGGATACATCCTCTACCATCTCGGAGTTTCATTTTTCTCCTCAATGAAATAGAGATAATTTGCTATATCTGCTGCTATAAGACTGACTGAAGTAATGTGAGGGTCAGCTTTGCCTAAGTTACAAAGAGCTCTTAAATGCCTTTGTTATTGGGTGCACAGTCAGTGACCACTAGGTGGGAATGCTTGCAGGCCTCGAAGGATGACCAGAGTATATGTTGAAGACAAAAAGCATGTCTGTTGCGATGACAACACTGCCACATGTGTGGGGCTTCCTCTTCATGATCACACATGTTATGCCTGCTCAGGTTCCCTCTCTAGAGGTCTGAGAAAGAAGAAAGAGGACAGAGGATGAGAGCTCACGGTGGGAGTGGTAGAGGGAAGTACAGTGAGGAGACAGACCTGATGCTCTCAGCACCCTTCCATGCCAGAGATCAGGGCTCACCCTACCACGAGTGTGGGGAGATAGCAGATCTCCGTTGATTGCACATGCACAGACTTAATATTTAACAGGCTAATATGTGTGAACATGGACCTAACAGCTGTGTATGCACCTGGAGTGTACTCTCAGAGCTTTGCTTTCTTATGTGTATGTTTAAATAAAGGTAGTCCAAACTACATTACTCCTTCAACACTTCCACTGTGAGACAAATTTTATCTATACACACTTTATACAGAAGTTTCTTTTGTGTGTACAAGAATTTTTTCTTGCACATTTTTTTTCTCTTTTTTTGAGGCAGGGTTTCATTTAGCTCTGGCTGACCTTGAACTCTTTACATAATTTAGGGTGACCTTGAATTTCTGACCCTATCTTCACCTCCTAAATGCTGAGATTATAGCATGCAGCACCATGTCCAGTTGACATTATGCTGGGGATCAAGCCCAGGGCCCACAAGCACTGCAAGCTCTAACTAGCTCCTCCCACAACCTCCACAATTCTCTTTTGAGAGAACATTTTTCTTGTTTTGTTTTTGTTAGAAGCAAAAAAAAAAAAAAAAGTTGTGGTTTGGCTGCTTAGGTCTTTGGATGGCAAAGCTATTTTACCTTATCTTCTTAACAACAACAACAACAAAAAAAATTCCTTGTATCTTTAAAAAATGCTTCAGGGCTGGAGAGATGGCTCAGAGGTTAAGGTGCTTGCCTCCAGTGCCTAAGGCCCTGGGTTCAATTCCCCAGTATCCATATAATCCAGACCACAAGATGGTGGCCCTGGTGCGCTCTCTCTCTCTCTCTCTCTCTTTCTCTCTCTCTCTCCTTAAAAATGAATAAATAAGCGTGTGTGATTTAAAAAAAAAACAAAAAAATATTTATTAAAAATGCTTCAAGTCTAATTTTGTTTTTTCAATGGTAAAAATGAGTTTTGTATATTGTACAAAGAATAGAAGATCTGTGCATGAAAAAGCAATAATCCTATCTGTTGCATTTAGGACTGTCTAGCTGGTAATATGTGATATTATCAATATCTGATAAAACCGTTGTTGCCCATGAAACAGATCTGAGTGTGCCTCAGGTGGAACCAACTGCCCAATATTCTGAGCTGGTCGTTTGTGGGCCATAGTGCTCCTAGCATAGACCTTCAATGGAAAGTTTTAATGTTATCTTTAAAAACTATCCATATAAGACCACAGAGACATACTGACATGATTGAGAGGCACTTGTCATACAATTTCATACCATGAGTTTGTGTAACTGTCTTGGCACTTCTGTGTTTTAGAGAATATATTAGGAAACTGAAACAAAAAAATAAATAAATAAATGGAGGTGCCTCCAAGTTCTCCCTTCTTCTGGCTCCAAGTTACTTGGAAGCAGTTACAAGCTGATCTACCAATGGGCTGCTGAGGAAGAAGCATGCGGCCATCAGAAGAGCTAGGTTACAAAAACAGTGATCAGCTTGTATGTGGTACCAGAAAAGAAATAGAGCATGCCTAAATTTTATGTCACAGCTTGATACTTCTAGAATGAGCAAAACTGGTATGTGACCGGTGACAGGTGATATTGAAAGACAGCATGGTTCCTTGTTGTCTCTCTCTTGGAGCACCACCACCTTGCATCTGCAGGTCACATTGTCTGTGTGTCCTGCCCCATTCTCTAGGGCAGGTGTCATTGAGTTTTTCACATGCTTAACACTGACAGGAAATTTTTTAAGAGTTCAAAATCAAATACGATGATAATCACTTTATTTCGGCTTTAAGGAGCAAAAGTGGGACTGGGGATAGTGGATAGTGTTTGCCATATTGGCCTGAGGATCTAGTTTGGGTCCCCAGAACCCACATAAAGCTGGACACTGTCACAGGAGCATCTGCAATCCCGGCCTGACTGCAGTGAGGAGGAGGTGAAGACAGAAGACTCTCAGAAGCAGAAGCTCATGGAGCAGCTAGCCTAGTGCGCACAGCAGTGAACCAGTGACCCTGCCCCAAACCAGGTAGAAGGCAAGGACCAGCCCCCAAGGCTATCCTCTGACTTCCACAGGCATGTGTGAGCCCGCACCCACATGAACACTGACGTATCACATACCCAAAAAGGAAGAGGAAGTGGTGGTGTATCTTACAAAATGCAGCATACCCTGTAAAGTTCATTGCATAATTTTTCTTTGAGAAGCTTCCTTGTGTGGGCTTTTATCTTAACCCCCAGATGAAATGTGAAACCGAGTCTCAAGGTGTTCTGAGACTGGCTTGGAGCCTTCCGTTTTGTGTCATTTCTTCTTCACTAGCCTTTCATTTCTTTTTGTATCAAAAGCTTGCGTCATGGTCATGTCCTTTGCTTTCTCACTGGAGACCCCACCCATCCCCTTCAGATCCCCTCTACACAGCTTGGCTCAGGCTCTGGAGGGGGCGCTGTCCTGTGGAACTTGCCAGGCAGTGGAGCCCCCAGAAGTGTGCAATGCACGGCAACCTACCTCTGCTGCCCTAGCTTTCCCGGCACTCGTGTCTGCTATAGCTAACATTTATGCTTGTGAGACTTTGATTAATTTCTGACTTGCCACCCATGTGCAAACGAACCCCTGAGGTCAGAGCCTTGCTTGGTTTTGCTCATTATGGTGTTGCTTTCTGCTCATGACACAGTGGTGGCCTCTGGTCTGCAAATTCACACTCTTACCAAGCCATTCCTCCCTGTCACCAGTCTTTATAACACAGACAGACAGACAGACAGACAGACAGACAGATAGCTGCCAGGAATGCAATGACTCTCCAATACCTACATCTGAAAGTCCCAATTCCAGGCTGCAAATGTAGGTAAGGCTAGCTACATACTTGCCATGCTTCATTTTATGTTTTTAAATTTTTTGCATCTTTGAAAATTCTTGCTCATTTTATAGACTTAATAAACATTTGCTTATTGACTTAGGTATGCTGGACATATACCTGGCAGTTATGTAGTTCTTCCCACACTAAGAGTTTAAGGTATTTTATAAACACCCTCTTATCTATATCACTGTAGTCTGAGAATATACTTTATATATACTGTATTCCATTGGTTTATTTATAGCTGTTTTAATATTGCCTTCATTATGGTCATATTAATACAATTGGTTTTGAAATTCCATTTAACTCATTCTTGCATATTTACTGTTCTATGCATTGAACTTTGTTATCCATTTAAGTCTTTTCTCTCCTGCAATATAATTAGCTTAGTGTTTAGGTTTTAATGTGGATAGTTAGTTGCTTGCCTGCTTTTTTTTCTGACTCTATTTCATTTTCCTTTTTTCCCATTTAACCAATTTGAGGTATGATTAATGTATAAGAAGCCAGACGTATTTTACATATATACATTGTGACGGTTAGGTTTTGTTGTCAACTTGATCTTTTTAATTATCTTGGGTGGGTCTCTGAGGATGTTTACAGGAAGGCAGCCTCTCAGTAGGGGCAGCATGTAAGGAAGCTCAGAGAAGCTAGAAATGAACATCCCTTCCTGGGAAGGCAGTGCAGGAAGGAAATTCCAGAGACTCAGGAAGCCAACAAGTCTGGGATAGGGTTTCAAGACCCTGTCCTAAGGCTGTATAAAGGAGAAAGAAATATTTCTCCCCAGCCTCCATGCCTGGTTGACTATTGGTGCTTGTCATGCATCTCTTCGTCGGCATTGGAATGAAGGCTCCTCAGCCTTCCAGCTTGGATTGAAGACCAGTGGCTTTAGGCCTTCAGTGATGGATTGGGACTGCTGAGGCATCCAGCCATGTGGACTGACTGGCGACTGGTTCCTTGACTCTCAGGCTTGCAGACTGCAACTGTGGGACTGCTGTGAGCTAATCCAATAAATCCCCTTTTTGTTTACTACAACTCATTCTGTTGGTTCTGTTCCTCTAGAGAACCCTAATACATACATCAAGGATACAAAACACTGCTATCGGTCTCTAACAAGGAAGCATATTTTTTTTTAATTTTGTTTTTTCTTTGTAATTGAACTTCAGATTGGTTGCATAAGCAAAGAGTTTTGGTGTAGATACTAACCATAAGGCCACTTTTAGATTTTGGTACAACCCCCACATGGTACAACAATGTCACAGGAAATATCAAATGAAGGTTAAATTTGTACTCAAACACACACAAAATTGAGCTTTATATTGTTAAATCTCTTTAGAAGGTTTCTGCTAGGAAACTCATTAGCTCTAGATATTACATTTTTAAATGATTTCTCAAAATTTATCTAAATGTTGTTAATGGCCTGTAAATACTCTTAGCTTCAAAAACAGATGCATCTGTAGGAAGAATCCTCCAAAAATGAAACATTTTTTGTGGTTTTATGTTTCCCAAGAGCACTGACCCATTTTCAATTATGTCAATTAAAAGTGAAGTTGCAAACAGTATAATTTAGGGTGACTTAATAAATGAATTTGCAGAAAAATGAGTCATAAAACTCTTAGGATAGATAGATTTTAGAGTGAGAGCTGGCTGGTCTGAGAGTGGCACTCAGATTAATTGCCCTTCAGATCTTCAGATTGGAACTGTATTAGAGGAGTTATCAAGCTACAGGACACCATAACCAGATAGGCAATGCCTTATGATAGCATCCCAAAGACACAGAGAGAGAGGGTGGAGGGGGGCAGGCTTCAGTGCCACAGAACAAAATGAGGTGCCCCTTCTTATATATTTTCATGGCAAGGAGAAAATTTGATACCACATTACCCAGCCCAAGTGCTAGGAGCCATGGAGGCATTGGATGGGTGGAGGGAGTCAGGGAAGCACTAAATAGGACCCAAGGCCATAACTTCAGTGGCCTTGGGGGTTCCTGGCTGGTCTTGCTTTCAAGCTTAGCTTTGGGCCTGGGCCAGCATCTGACATCTTAAAGTTACCACATAGAGTTCTGTGTTCTGAGAATGATCAGTCCAAAATACTACATTAGGATGACTTTTTACATTATAAAATTATGATACCAAAACATTTTTTTGCAATTTGTTAATGTTATTTATGGCTAATTTTTGCTCTTTTATGTCACTATTACCCTTGTTATACTTTCATGAGTAATAAGACATTTTTAAAGGGAAAATTTTATATTTTGGTAACTTTTCATTGCAAAACTACTGTTGTTTTTAATTTAAGAAAAAAAAACCACTCATTTTCTTTTTTGCACCAGCTTTTCCAGATTACCTAGAAAGCCTGCTAATATGATGTGGAGAAGCAAGCTGTCCCTATCTGGGAGAGCCACGGCTCTCTGCAATCACAGGAGAGCTCCAATTTTGCTTCTTTGAGGCTTTAGTTTTAGACACTCTGGCTTTCTGAAAAACTAAATTATTTGCAATCATAATATTTCTTATTGGAGTAACATAAGTTGTTCGCTCCATTGCAAATGTCTTTCACACACATTCTTTCATGTGTGGTATTTGCTAGATGTTGAAGATACACGGGTACATAAATATAGTTTCTGTTCTAAGGCGACCGGTCAGGGAGATAATATGGAAAATAGTAAATTACAATACATGTCTTAAGAGCAGCTGTGGAAAAGCCTCATGACATGGACAGGAAAGTGATTAACTTAATGGGACAGTTGGGAAGGTCTTGCCTACATGTTTCATAAATTGACTGAGTAACACTGACTCAGTTCTAATTGTAGTCCTTGGGTTTCTGGCATGAAATGGAAAGCAGAGTATGTTTCCTAAGATGAGATGCCCCCACCCCCAACCTGTCCTCAGTGCAGGGGGGGTGCTGCCCATTTCTCCCCTGCTCTGCTCTTCTGGTGCCTGTTTCTATCTAGCCTCATCCTCCTCACCCCCAAATCTCAGCCTGACTATTGGTTTATATTTTCCAAAGTCACTATAATTGATTTTGTGTTAGATTTTAAGGGCTAACATATTTCTTTCTTCATTTGATAAATGATAACTTGGTGCATGCTATACTCAGAAACTAAGTTTCTGCCCTCTTGGAGCTTCTATATTTTATTTCTTAATTTAAAGCATCAATTTATGTTGTAGACAGCTTCATGTTGCTGGGATGAACTTCCAAACCAGCTACAGGTTAGGGGAGTAATGATTTATTTCAAGCTTACAGATTCCGGGGAAGTTCCATCAAATGGAGTGTCCCATTCACAAATCCAAGCAGGGAGAAAAACCACCAAACAGCCAGCAGCACAAACTGACAGCAAAGAGCAGGGACTCAGGCAGAGCTGACTGCTCTGTATACCCTTAAGGCTGGAAATCAGATCCACCCCCAAGCACACCTTAGGGCTGGACCCCAGGATCCACTCCCAGTGACACCTCCTCCAGCCAGGCAGATGGAGATAAGTTTTGATAAAACACTTGAGTCTATTGGGAAACATACATTCAAACTACCACAATAGCCTACTTTTAAAAATTAAAATTATGTATTTGAATGCAGCAATAGAGGCATCTGGGCCTGGAGATACAGGTCAGTGGTATAACACTTGCCCAGCAGGTTCAAGGTCTTGAGTTCCATCCCAGCACCAAGAAACACAGACAGTCAGAGGGGGTCTTTTTACAACACATCGGCCTTTTTAAAAATCATAGTGAACTTTCCTGACTTAAAGTTTGATTGAAAAATAGCTTATCCCAGTTATTATTTTGGTATTTTCCATTAATTTTTCCTTATAAGTAAGTAAAGATACTCCTAAATAGTTACTATTGAATGTTTTTCCTTTAGAATTGTGAAAAATGGAAGACAGTAACACAGACACAGAAAAAGAAGAGGAGGAAGAAGAGGAGAAAAAAGAAGTCTCTCCTACCTTAATGCCCACAATTCGCGAACAAGATGAGCGATTTGTCGATTTATCCGAAACGCCAGCTATCATTTGTCTGAATGAGGTATGTTTCTTTTTATATAGCACTACAGTGAAACCTAAATCATCATCTATTCAAAATTTCAGATGGGTGTGGTGGTACACCTTTAATCCCAGCACTCCAGAGGCAGAGGCAGAGGCATAGGCAGGAGGATCCCTGTAAGTTCCAGGCCATCCTGAGACTACATAGAGAATTCCAGGTCAGCCTGGACTAGAGCAAGACTCTACCTCAAAAAACAAAACAACAAAAATTTCAGATGAAACCAAGAATATTACCAAAATTCTGTATCACATTTTTCCTGTAAGTAATATGTTCAATTTGAAGCCCTTTAATATAATAGGGATCTACTTTTTCTTCAAAGACTGTGTTGTGTGGTTCTGGACTTGGACATAAGTGTGAGTTCTGGTGCCTTTGAAGCATAGTAAGTATTTGTATAAATGCTGTTTATGAGGTACATTTGATAGGTTATGTAACTACATGAAAATTTAAAAAATCTTTATTGTATATGCATTTACTTTCATAAAATGAAGATAAGAAATTTTGCCATAAAATGAGAGAAAATGTATTTTCCAAATTCCATATGGTTGCTACAGTGAAATTCTGCTGCTTCCCGCCTACAAAAAAAGTAAAAGGGGAGAAAATTAATTAATTTATTCTCATTGATTCTTTAAAGCAAAATAAAATGCCTATCAATGAGGAGTTGGGATTTTAGAAAAATAATATCTAAGCATATATGAAACTATCAGTTTGTCATGCTTGAGGCCTACCTATACCTTAGAAAATGGTTTCGAGGGTATTTGGATTCCAGACTAACTTTCTATAAGGACATAAAACTGGATAAAACATTCTAAGAAATTTAATAGTCACAGTTTTAAAAGTCAGCATAAAGATTCTTAAAGCAATAATGAAGTTTATTCAGAACGAGAAGCAGAACCAATGCCCAAAATACTAATTTAACAAATGATAAAGAGGCACAGGAGATGGTTCACAGGTGAGACTGCTGGCTGTGCAAGTGTGAGGACCCGAGTTCAGATGCCAATTATCAAGTAAACACTAGACATGCCTATAACCCAGCGCTGAGGGGCAATGGAGGCAGGAAGATTGCTTGTGCTCACTGGCTAGCAAATCTAAATAAAAACACAGCCAGCTTCAGGATTGGTGAGAGCCTGCCTCAAGGAAATATGGTGGAAGAGCACCAAGAGCAGGACATCCCCAGTCTTCCTTGGACATGTGTATTTGCACATATGCACACACACCAAAAAAAAAAAAAAGAAAAAAAAGAAAGGTAGTGTGGGGGCTGGGGAGATAGCTTAGTTGGTAAAGCACTCACTGTGCAAGTATGAGGACTTGCTGGCCGTCCCCAGCTCCCATGAGAACGCTGGGTGGGCGTGTTGGCAGAGATAGGGATCCCTGGGGCAAGTTGGTTTAGCTAGACTAGTCAAATAGGCAAGCTCTGGGTTCAAGAGAGACCCTGTCTCAATAAATGAGGTGGGAGTGATCAAGAAGATACCCAAAGTCAACCTCTGGCTTACACACACACACACACACACACACACACACACGTACCGCACACAAATGATAGTGCAATGGTGTGTGTATGTGTGTGTGTGTGTGTGTGTGTGTGTGTGTAGAGTCTCAATTACTAAAATGCTGGCTTTCTTATAGTAATTAACTTTTCTTTGACATACTTTTAGAAATATAGGAAAGTTCCAGGAATAATATACACACAAACACACAAAAAAAGAATTCCTGTATGTCCCAGATGTTAGCATTTTACCGTTTTGCTTTGTCCTTTGCTTTCTACCATCTCTGTTTCTTATACTGGAACAGGATACGGATTTATAACTAAAATGCATTGGTGTGTTTCCTAAAAATAAGCCCATTCTTTCATATAATCGTAGTGAAATTATATCAGAAAATTAACATGCTACAATATTACAACCTACAGACCTTATTCTGATCTTGTCAACCATCTCAAATTATCAAAGCAAAACAAACACCTATATTATGCATTGCTTTCAGTAGTCCTCTTTCAATCTAGAGCAGCTCCTGTATCTTAATTTTCTTAACACTGACATTATTGACTATAAGCCTGCTATATTGTAGAATTGCTTTAGATTTTCTCATCATTAGATTCAAGTTATACATTTCAGCAGGAATGCCAGGTTTTCTGTTCTTCTCCACTATCTCATATCAGATGCACATGATGTGACTTCTCCAATTACTAATGTTAACAACCTTGATCACTTAGTGGTGATCATCTTGGTGACATCTGGTTTCTCCTCTAATTATTATCATCATCATTTTTCTGTTTAAAACTAATGGAGGGGGTTTGGGAGATGGCTCAGTGGTTAACGTGCTTGCCTGCAAAGCTTAAGGACCCGGGGTTCAGTTCCCCAGTACCCACATAAAGCCAGATGCACAAGGTGGCATATGCATCTGGAGTTCCTTTGTGGTATCTGGAGGTCCTGGTGTTCTCTCTCTCTCTGTCTCTCTCTCTGTCTCTCTCTCTGTCTCTCTCTCTTTCTATCTCTATCTCTATCTCTCTCTCCTTGCAAATAAATAAAAATATTTTTTTAAAACTAATGGGAAGGTACCTAAGACTATAAATGTGTCTTTTTCCTCCTAAACTTTTTTTGCACCTGTTTGACATCTGTTGATGATTCTTGCCCAAGTCAATTATTCTTATAATAGTTTTCCAATTGCAGCTTTCTCTTTTTTTCCCCTTTCTTTTGTTGGAGACAGAGTCTTTCTCTAGTCCAAGCTGACCTGGAACTGACCCTGACCCTGTAGCCCAGGTGGGCCTCAAACTCATGGTGATCCTCCTACTCAGCCTCCACGTGCTGGGATTACAGACGTGAGCCACCACACCTGCCTCCACTAGTGATTTTCCAAGTCCATCATTCCTTCTACAATATTGTTTTGTATTGTAGTGCTGTGGATCGAACCCAGGACCTTTTACATGGGAAGAAAGCACTCTACCACTGAGCCATATCCTCAACCCAAACACATTTTGTTCTTGTAGCTGTTTGAGATAGGGTCTCACTTTGTGGCCAAGGCTGTTCTTGAATCCTTGGATTTAAGTGATCCTCCTGCCACCATGTCCAGCTCCTTCTATGATTACACTGAGTAGATTTTGGTCTACTAAAGAACACTCTTCCTCTTTCTGCTTTACTTATTTTCAGTGTGGATCTGTAGGGGTTTATGGATGATGATCAATGACTGTCCATATGCATTTCAGTTCTTTAGTCATCGCAGATTAGGCTTTTAAGTAGATTCGTTTGCTCTTCTAGCCCATCTCCAGGATTTTTCGCATAATTCTTTACTTATGAAAATGTGATCTAGGCTCATTTTGCTTTTTTTTCCTTGGCCTGGAATCAGCCCTCTTTGGAGTATCATTCGTTTCTTTAAGTGGAGAATGATATTTATAAATTAAGATTGTAATACTGAATTTGGTTATTGCTACTAGTATGTCATTATAGTTAGGCTCTTTTAGGAGACAAAACTAAAAGTAGATGCATAAATATTTGTATCATTAAAATTTCTATCTATTTCTATATCTACCTTGGTGTATTAAAAATCAAGAGTTCACACCTGATCACAGTTCTCTATTTCTCTTAAAGTTGAACTTTGCAATAGGATTCTATCCTTAATATTTCAATGAAATGAAAACTAAGGTAATTCTTGTGTCAAAAATTTAATATAGTTGCTGCCAAAGTTTTACCAACATAAACTCATTTTTAGGTCTGTCACAAGTTATTGAAAAATCCAGCCACTTTTTCCCTAATTAAACTTTCTCCTCCTCATGTGGTTGAGACATAGCCCACCTGTTTCTCCTCCCACTGACCCCAAGCCATCTCACAGCTGCTCACCATGAGAAAACCTAATGTTCAACATCAAAACCTTATAAAGAGCTCTCTACTTCACACAGGTTTTCCTTATATTAGCCAATCCACACCCCTATAGAGAAGCCCAAGGAACAGTATACATGGGCCTTAATAAAAGCACATGCAGGGTCTCTTTCTTGCTTCCCCATGTGAGTTGAACTCCTGCCTCACCTCCAGACTACTTGGGCACTATCCATGGACACCTCTGACTCTCTGGGGGTATGTAGGTAATGCGTTTCTTCTGTTTCATATATTTTAGTTTTTTCTTTCTAATCACAGACTAATTCCTCTTTGCCCCAGGTTAGGTCAGTCCATAATAGGAAAACCCATAACAACTGAGTTTACTTATTTCTAGCAAAATGATGCTAGCAGTAAAAAGTGTTTTTAAAGCCAAAGATGAATCCCAAAAGCCTTGTTTTGCAAAATCAAAGGGAAACTTAGGGCAGATCTTCTACATTTATCTTCAAGCTAACAGTTTAAGTACTTATCTCTGAGTACAGATCATTGCACAAATTCTAGTTCCTCATCAGGTATGTCAAGTCTGATCAAGTGGATATGCAAGAGATTTAAATAACAGTGTCAAAGAACCATTCTACTTTTTTGCATTGTTGCATTAGAAATTTTACTACATAAGAATTGATCATTAACCTAGCAAAATCTTACAGAACACATTGATAACTGTGTAATAAACAACACTAAGGGGTGGGGTGGGGTGGGGTCCAATGGTAAGGACTTGATTTGCATGTTTGAATCCCAGGATTTTTCCCCCTGCACCACAAAGATAAAAGAAAGATGTCGTTGAGAAGTAGCATCTGTTGTTTTTCCTAATTTTTAATCACATCTGTTTTCTAAAGATCTTCAAAGTTTTTATTGTCCTTTATATAATATTGTCCTTCACTTGTCTGAACAAAAATAGTATCTGAACGGCAGAGTTCAGATAACTGAGAGAACTCTATCAGGAAATCCACTTCCAAAGGCACAGATGTTTGGCATTACATTGATAAAACCACACCACTGACAACGTGTGCTGTCATTAATGAAAGTTACATAGTTGGCCTGTGCTACTGAGTTGCAAGGCATGGGTGTAATGTTATCACCAGATAATGCCTAAAGAATGTGCTCAGTGTGGCATTCATGGCCCTCTGAAATTATTTATGTAGACCCTTAAGGTCTTCTCTTTATGTTGTCCCTCCATCAGAGGGCTCTCCTGAATTTAGAGAGAATTCAGATGCCCAAGGAAATTGGCATATATTAAAAACATGTTACAATATCTGGGGTCTCCACAAATCTGTCTAGTCATATTGCCTGTTAAAAACTATGATTCAGATTTAAAAAAAACAAATGAAATGAAAAATCTTGCATTGACCACACTTTGCAACCTTTGTGCCTGTTCCTAAACTTTTAGATTCTTGTTTGATTTTCTTCTTCAGGAAATAGCCCGAGTACCCAGTTAACAGGGGTTTCTCCTGTCTCCCAACTCTTGTAGTATTTATAGATGTGCCCATCACTTTGTATTTAATTATTGATCAATATTAATTGAATATCTTCTCATAAGATATTACATAGAAACTTTGGAGTCCTTTACTGATATTATGATGGCATTAAGTAATATAAGAACAACAGGTCTGGAACTCTTGTGTTAATTGGGATGAGTATTCAGAATGATTCCTATTGGTGGGCTGTGGGTTAATGCTGGACACCTGCTTATCCATCCACTCTGCCCTCAATGCCTGGTTAAGCCTCATACTACACAGACTTTTCTTATCCTACTGAAAATTTGAGTCTACATCATTTCCCATTTAAAATGCTTTTGTTAAATATAATTTAAGTAAAGCTTGAAAACATTAAGCATCCCAGCCCTTAAATTTTCACACATGCCCACGATCAGCACTTTGAAACAGGATGTGTCATTCCTCTACGAATTCTAATTCTCCCGTGTTCTTGTTAATTTAAGAATTAAATATCTCTTAAATTTATCATTTCTCCTACCGTGTTCTCAGTCAGATCAAAACCCGTATCTAGCAACCTAGAGGCCTCCCATGGGAGCCTTTAGTTATTAAACCCACTGAAGGCAACCCCATACCATGTTGGTTTGTCTTTTCTTAATCATTATGGACATGGAATCATACAGTGTGTTTTCGTTCTGGCTTCTTTGCTCATGGTTGTATCTGAGGTTCATTCATTGCATTGTGTGTGGCAGATGTTGTATTCTTTGTTTTCACTGGTGCATAGTGCCTTAATATTTTTATATATTTGTTTTTATAATTCATTTACTTGGGTATGTGTGTGCCAGGAAGTGATCATTTCACAGTAGCGGTTCATAGCCTTTGCAAAGCCCTCAAATTGTTTTCCAAGGAGAATGTAACAATATGCACTCTGGTAGGCCTCATGTTGGATGCTGAAATACGTTCAGGGTTAATATCAGTTATAGCTTTCATGGCTAGAATTAGGACTTCATTCTGTATATGATTGCATAAAGTGGCACTGATTTGAAAGGGTCACCTCTGTTGTCAAATCAGTATGTCAGATGTTTAACTTCACCAAGATTTGGAAGCCATAAAATCATTTTGTCTTAATGATCCAAAAGTCAAAGCATTCTATTATTTTGCCTAGGTTTTTGGTTCTTGGCTTTTTCTCCAAAAGCCAGTCAGATTCCTCTTTTTTTTCCCCTTGTGAATAAATCTTAAGGCAATAGTTAGGCCTTGACCATGCTTAGCCAAGGGCTAGGGAAAAAGGAGTGCCGGAGCATTTGGAAGACACGAGAGGAATGAAAACATTGCAGCCAAGTTATGAGGAAGTAAATGGAAGAATAAGGATAAAAATGGAAAGTTCTATAGAGTATGGATGAGATCTTAATAAGAATTGCGATTTCAAGAAGCTTATGAGGAATAATGGTGAACATTAAATGTTAATCTACTTCATAGATACTTTTACAATCCAGGACTATGCTAGGCAATGTTTATTATTAGGACTGCTGAAATCAACTTTACCCCTGCAACTCCTCTGTTTAGATCACACCCTGTGTGCTGGGTTGTGCTAGATGCCATACAGGCTCATAGATAAAAAAAAAAAAAAAAAAAAAAAAAAAACATAGGAAATGTTCCTATTCTTTAGAGGTTTTATTTGTCAACCAAAGGCCATACATGATTGTAGACCTAGAAAGTTTTATTAGATTTGCAAGGAAGTCACTGTGGGAAGAGATGACTCTGAAAGACTTTGAAAGGCAGTAAGAAATGAGAGGAAATCTTGGTATCCACATTTCTACTGTATCTCTATTTTTGGTTAATTACTGAACTTTACCTACACCTACTCATGCACATACTTGGCACATCTTAACTCCAAGCTACATCAAGTAAACATTCCCAGAACTACCTTCGTTATCCTCCCAAACCTGACCTCCTGTATTTTGACAGTTGGTTCTCTTATAAATATCTCTAGATTTTGGCTCTCTCCATTCCCACCTGGCCACTGAGATAAGATAGAAGAGATTGAACAAGGCAATGGAAAAAGGGAATGAGTGTTTAGGAGAGACATTAAAGGTCTGAGTGTCTGACTAGATAAGGGATGAAGGAATGGGTCAAATTGATGTGTGGAATTCTGAATTAGGAAGTTGGCTGAATATGTACCAGAAATGAAAAAAACTTGGAAGAAACAACAGATCTAAGAGGATTGTCTAGTGTGTGGATTTGAGCTTGCTAAAGAAGTCCCTGGCCAGAGGTTTAGACAGTTGGGGCTTGATAGTTCCCAGGTGCCTTTTGAAATGAGTGATATTTGCTACTTTTGTGTGTTTAACCATACAGCGGCTGCTTATTACCTCCTCCTTTTCTTCTTTAAGAACTATTTCTTTAAGGGGCTGGGGAAATGTTTTATTCAGCAAAGTACTTGCTATGAAAGTGTGAAACCTGAGTTTAGACCCACAAAACTCACATAAATGCCAGGCATGGCCTTCCAGTGCTTGGAAGCTACAGACCGGCAGATCCCTGGGGCAAACTCCAGCTAGACTAGCTAAATTCATGAGTTCTGCTTCAGCAAGAAACCATATCTCAATAAACAAGGTGGGGCTCAGCAGTTAAAGGTGCTTGCTTGCAAAGCCTAAAGGCCCAGATTTGATTCTCTAGTACCCCACGTAATGCCAGATGCATAAAGTGGTGCATGTGTCTGGAGTTCCTTTTCAGTGGCAGGAGGCCCTGGAGTGCCCATATTCATTCTTTCTCTGTGTCTGCCTCTTTCTCTCAAATACATATATTTAAAAAATAAGTATAGTGGAGAGTTATAAAGGAAGACACTCCACACATGCACACGAATACATACTTGTTTAGTATATATTCACATACCACATACACAAAATAGTCACACATTCAAGAGTTCTTATACATTTAGTTCTCTTAAGGCTGGCTCTAGAAAAATGTTGGCTTTTAAAATTTATAAATTGATTTTTTAAAATATTGGTGCTTTTCTGTTATTGCTAATGCTTCATTCATTTTCTACGTTTTCCCTGCTACAGGGCTGCTGATGAGTTTAAGATAATGTGTAATGAAATTTTAAATATTTTTCATGGACTTACAACATTTTTTACTTGTTTTCTGCCTAGACTAGTCAAGCAGCTGTTTACAAACAGGAAAGACAAGGAGCCTATAGTCAAAGTATTTGGAATATGTAATTTAATTATCCTAAGGATTCTGGAAGGAGTGGGAATTTTAAGATGTCATTATTTCCATACTCCCAGTTCTGAAAGATTGAAGCTTGCCCTGGGTTACACACCTGGGCAGAGCCAGAAGGAAGCCTAGTCTTCTGGCTCTTTGCTTAGCACTCATTGCCCTTGACATTGTTCTTGTGATAGTCACTCATTTCAACACTACTATTTTAGGATGTTACAAATCGAGTCTTAAACTAAGCACTATAAAATGAAAATATAAATATGTAATGCTCTGTTACATATTTTTCCATTCATTTCTCTTAGTTTCACACCTCATTAATAGCTATATCCAGAGGGTATGTTTTCCTTTTTAAATCTACTAAATTTCCTTTTTAAATAGTTCTATCAGTCTTATTATTGTTGGCATACATTTTCATCAGACATCCAGGCAGCCTTGCAAGAATAATGTAAGATTTTATTTGGCTCTTACATTTTAAACAGACTGATAGTTTATCAAACATTTCAGGCAGGTCCCATTATTCCCTTGTGGGTGTGTTTGTTTTGTTTGTTGTTGCTGGTAACTTTTACTCTGACTGTGGGTTGGAAATTTTAAATTATTTCCATTATGGGAGATCTTGGAATGGATCAGGAATATACTTAAAAATTTAGCTATGAACTTGGCTCATATCCATTTCCAACAATTGTGTACGTTAGAATTACAAAAATGTAGGCTGAATTCCTCTTTCACAAAGTGGGTTAGCACTTTTAAATCCAGTCAATAAAACTGAACCCTGCAGAACAGTTCAGGGCCCTTAGAACCTTCTAGATGATGATTATGAACCTTGGTCTGGTCCAGCAGATGCCATGTTGTCAGAATAGCTATCTGAAAAAAACTGATTTGGAGAAGTGGGGGTCGGAGAGTATGGAAAATGGAGCACAGAGAAGAGTGGACAGTTCCTCTCCCCCCACCTGAGGAATTACCATCCATGACTCTTGCAGCACACCAGGCCCAGAGCTCGGAGAGAGGAAGATGCTCTTTCCTCGTCTGTCTGCACGTTCTTCCTCTTTTCCCTGTTATCCACCTCGTCTCATCCGTCTTGATGTCATGAGGGCCTCCTTTGTCTGTGTGTTCATTTTTAATTACAAATTTCATAAAACTTTATAATTTTGTTCTATTTTTGTTGATTTTTTTAAAATCTGCTATAACAACTTGATTAAACATTAAAATTATACTCTAGCTGAGTGTGATGGTACAAGACTATAATCTATTAAAGAAGCAGAGGTAGAAGTATTAAATTCAAGGCCACCCTAGCCAATTTGTTAAGATTCTGTCCCAAAAGAAAAAGGCTGGAGTTATATAGCTCAGTAGGGAAATACTTGCTGAGAAGTGTGAGGCCCTGGGTTTAATTTTTAGGAAGTGGCAAGGGGCCTCTAAACTTTAATACCGTTTTTAAATATAAAATACTTACTGTGAACAGATGTTGAAATTTTTTTTTTTTTTTTGGTATTTTGAGGTAGGGTCTTGCTCTAGTCCAGGCTGGCCTGGAATTCACTATGGAGTCTCAGGGTGGCTTGAACTCACGGCGATCCTCCTACCTCTGCCTCCCAAGTGCTGGGATTAAAGGAGTGTGCCACCATGCCCGGCTCAGATGTTGATTTTTTAAAAAATTTATTTATTTTTTTGTTTGCGAGAGAATGGGTGAGCCAGGGCCTGTAGCCGATGCAAACCACCTTGTGCATCTGGCTTTATGTGGGTACTGGAGAATCGAACTCGGGTCCTTCTGCTTTGCAGGCAAACGCCTTAACCGCTAAGCCATCTCTCCAGCCCTCAGATGTTGATTTTTAAAATAAGAAATAGAACTGTTTAGTGGTATTATTATCTTCCTTTATAAAAGAAAATTCCCAAAGGAGATAGTTAATTGGCGTTTGAAAGCTCTGGCTCTCAGAATGTGTCTTACAAAAGTCAGCACCTTTACTATTCCAAGAACTGTTCAACTACATTGGGAACTGAAGATGGAAGCGTGTAGATTAAAACCAAGACTAGCCTTTTCAGGGGCAAGGGAGAGCTCAGATGAGAAAGTGCTTGCTGTGCAGCATAACTAGCTAAATTCTGGTACCCAGGACCCACATAAAGCTGGATGCTGTAGCAAAAGCATCTGTAATGCCAGCATGCCTGCATCGAGATGGGAGGCAGAGGCCAGAGAGTCCCCAGAAGTTCACAGGCTAACCCTGACACACACAGTAGCAAAGGACAAAAGTCCCTGCTTCAAACAAGGTAGAAGGTGAGGACCGACACTCAAGGGTATCCTCTGACCTCCACATGTGCACCAGGGCACGACACACCTGCATTCACTTGTGAACACACACACAAAGATAGAAATATATAGATAGATAGATAAATAATTTTAAAAAGAATATTCTTTCCAATTCAAATTTGTGTATAGGTAGATGAGACGTCACTGCTGCCTGTTGGGTAGATTCTTTGGGCAATTAATGGGAGTAGGATTGGGAATTGCACATCTGGTGCTGAAATTTACAGGTAACACCAGTTAAATGAGTCAATACCAGATGAGTAAGTGATGAAAACGTTGTCAGTTACTCAAGTGTTTATTAGAAAGATTATATCTCAGTGGTTAAGCAGTGAGGCTCACCCAGACAAGGAATAGAACAGAGAGGATCAAGGAGCCTCCTTGATATTTTTTTTTTTTTTTAGCCTTGGGGTTAACTTTAAAAAAGTATTTATTTTCCAGCAGAGAGAGCATGAGAATGGGCATGCCAGGTCTCCAGACATACGCACCACTTTGTGCATCCATGGGTACTAGGGAATCAAACCCGGGTCTTAGGCTTTGCAGGCAAGCTCTTTAATCACTAAGCCATCTCCCCAGCCCTTAACTTTTTTGTTTGTTTGCCATCTCCCCAGCCCTTAACTTTTTTGTTTGTTTGTTTTTTGTTTTTCGAGGTAGGGTCTCGCTCTAGTCCAGGCTGACCTGGAATTCACTGTGTAGTCTCAGGGTGGCCTTGAACTCACGGCAATCCTCCCACCTCTGCCTCCAGATTAATGGCGTGCGCCACCACACCCGGCTTCCCCAGCCCTTAACTTTTAATTAAAGCTATTTTTATTGTAAAATATATGCAGCACAAAATTCAAAAGGCACAGAGCCATATAAAATAGTAGTATCATCAGGGGCCAGGGAGATGGCTCAGCAGGAAAAAGCTCTTGCTGTAAAAACATGAGGGTCTGAGTTCAATCCCCCAGCACCCATGTAAAAGGCAACATATGACTGTAACTCAAGTGCTGAGTGGGGCAGAAATAGGAGGATCATTGGGGCTCTCTGGTCAGGCAGTCTAACAAAAGATGGGGAGCTCCAGGTTAAGTGAGAGACTTTGTCTCAGGGAGAAGGACACCAAATGTCTCCTTCCGGCCTCCATAAGCATGCACATGGAGTGCATATACCTGTGTGCACACTCCACAAAAAAATCAGCCTCCTACCCCATTCCATAGTCTGAAGTACACACTGCAAAGGCAACCATTATTAATGATCTTTTTATATGGTATTACAGAAAGTCTATGCACATTCCCTTGCTTTGTACACAGACATATTCAATTTTTATGGTTTGCATAATAGAATTTTAATGTAGCTCATTTTAAGCAGTTCTGTCATAAGGCTTTTAGTTCATTTTTAATCTGCTGTTATAGACAATGATAGATTGAATAACATATGCATCATTTCATAATGAAGTAATCAGATTAAATGCTAGGGCAATGGGTTTACTTGTTTTAAATTTCTGTGATAAAATATACTAAACATAGTAAGTAAGTAAACATATGCTCAAAAATTTTAAGTGCATAGTTTAATTGTGCTAAACATTATTTCCATTGTTGCACAACTCATTCTCCAGAATGTTTCCACCAGCAAAACTGAAACTTTATACTCACTAAATAATTCCCCACTTCCCTTCCTGGAGTCCCAAGCAACCACCATTCTGCTTTGTGATTCTGCATGTGAATGCCCTAGACTTCTCCTGTAAGTGGAATCCTGTAGCATTTGTTTTTGTAACTGGCTTATTGTAGAGTGTGATCAAGGTCCATGCATGTGGCAGAATTTCAATCTAAGACTAACAGTTCATTCTATGTTTATGCATTCACCTGTCAAGACTTCAGCTGCTTCCACTTCTTGGCTGCTATGAGCATCGAATACAAATATCTCAAGATCACATTGTCAACTTTTGCATATAAACGAAGTGGATTTGCTGGACCATGTAATGTATATTTAGAATTTGTCTCTATTGCCAAGGTGTTTTCACTAAGGGTTGTTGTGTTTTATGTTCTCACTGTAAATAAGTGTCCCTTTATTCATAGCAGCACTGTGTGCCCTGTGACATTTAGATCTTTGTCACTCAGGAAAATGTCACTTTATCATAGCCTTTATATTTATCTTAAAAGAAGTAGGATGGAGCTATTCTAAATAACATCTTGGGCTGCGGATGTATCTCAGTAGACAGCATGCTTGTCTACATGCACCAGGTTCTAGGTTTTATCCCCAGCCTTCCACACTCCAGGCATGGTGCCACATGCTTATAATCCAAGCACTTGGGAAGTAGAAGCAAGAAATTCAGGAGTGAGTTCAATGTCATCCTCAGCTACATAAAGAGTTTGAGGCCAGCCTCAGTGATATCTGTCATTAAATTAAAAAAATAAGGAGGCAACCATACTAGAAATTTTAAGGTATGAGAAAGCCAAATCATGAGATGATTGCCACAGAAATAATACTTCTTTACTTATAGTTCCCAAGAAGTCCATGCTGTGGGGAGGGGTGAGGTCAGGGGTAAAGTACTGAGTAGATCAGGAGGCAGAGAGCAAGAAAGGACTGGAGAAGGACCTTTGTTGTGGTTTCTGAACTAAGGAAGAGATGAGGCACGATAAGCAGGCTTAACAGCAGTAGCCAGTTTGAGCAGTTCCCATGGGTTCTGCATGTCCCTGGCTGTGAGTGTCTGGCACTGAGGAGCTTCAGGTAGTGGGAATGCACCCTCTGTCTTAGTGAGCTTGCATTTGAAAAGTGTGATGCAGGAGAATTGGGGGTTAAAGGGAGGATAAGTTGAGGGAGGCAGGAAGGTGAAGGCAGGGTAACTCAGGCATATCATGTTATGGGCTGTTGAGAACAAGACATCCCTAGTCTATATCTTCATGAAGAGTAGACTATTGCTTTGACTTTGCAGAAGCTAGGAATGTGGTCAATACAATGACCCATCTATGCTTCCTTTATTAATGAATTTTATTCAAATTCTATTTCCTATATTTTTCTGCTGGTTCCTTTTTTCTTTTAGATTCATTGAAACTCTTCATACATTTATAAAGTAGGTCTTTGTGTGTAACATGAATTTTTAGGTTTATTGAGTAACTTTTGAAATTGCTTTTAGTGGTTTATTCCCTAGGTGGAAGTTTGTGTTTTTAATGTGTTTCAGTTGATCAGCTATTTCTTTGTAGATCCAGGATTTTGTTCTACTTTAAAAGACCTTTGTTACTCTGGGGCTATAAATTTATTTCTTGTGTACTTTGATGGCTTGAGTCATATTTCAAACTTTGCCCCTTCTAGTACAGATGCTAGTGTGAGAAGAAATGGAAAAGAGATACCAGCAACTAATTAAGAATCCAATAGAAGTCGACGCTCTTCTAAGGCAAAAGTCCTATTCAATTCTCAGCCCATTTGTACCAGCTAAAGTCAAATTGAGAAGCTATGGTGTTAGCAGAAGTGAAATGAAGGTCAGAAGAATTATCTGACATTGAGCCTTAGATGTAAAAGATAGGACTTTGCTGTCTGAAGGGTAGAACAAAAAATGGACAGTTTCAGGATATCTTAAATCCTAACAGTTGTGGGGAGAGGGTTGAGATGAGTGGGAAGAGGTAAGGGAGTAGGTCTTAGTTCCAGTTGTATGTACTGGCTATGCAACCATCAAGTTCGCTTAACCTTGCTATACCCTAACAATGCATGCATGGTCTGGCTCCTGAGCCCTCTTCCCAAGGACCTCCCTGCTGGCATGGTGCTCTCATTTCCTTGCTTGATGAATATCTTTTTTCCTGATACAAATCTTACACAGAAGGACTAGATATGTCACCACCAATCCCATAAGTATTAGCCCCTGAAGTTCCTCCCTGGTCAACTGAGGAAACCCCTGCTCTGGGCACATACTTGTGAATTGAATAAAATTAAGCCTTTAAAAATTGTTACTTTGACACTTTCTCATATATATGTATATATGGTGTATTTTAATATTTTCCCCCATTTACTCTTATTCCTTCCCCCTCAAATTCTTCTTCCCAGTTAATCCCAATCATTTTCTCATCATGTCTCCTTTCTTTTCTTCTGTTTTCCCACTGAGTTGTTAGTTTGCTCACGAGTACCTGTAACAATGATCACGGGTGGGAGGCTGTTTCCTGGTGAGTGGGCAAAATACCAGCAACTGTACCACTGAAAACCATGACTCCCATTGTCTTAGCAACTTTCTCGGCTCTCATTGGCTACTCTGGGAAGAATGGGGTCTTAGAAAGCCTTCCCCCCTCCACGAAGAAATATGGACAGGCTCAGTCTTGTGCAGGAAACCACAGCTGCTGTGAGATCCTGTGTATTGTAATGCTCATGTGTATCCAGAAGATAGCATTCTGCAGCCTTCCTCCCCCTTCCTGGTCTTACATTCTTTCTGACCCATTTGCTGTGAGGGGCTGTTTAAATGTCCTGTTTAGGGCCCAACCCACAGGAATCCCTTATTCTTGGAAATTTTATCAGCTATACATCTCTGTGTTAACCTCTGGCCATTACCAAAAGAAATCTGTGATGAGAGCTGAGAGCAGCACTAATCTATAGGAACTAACACAGATACTTAGAAGGCAGTTTGACATGCTGTCTGTTTAAAATAGCCACAGTACTAGGTTCCCCCTTCCAAGGCCTTTGTCCCTAGCCACTGGGCTTCTAGTCCCATGCATGAATTCCTTCCTGTGGAGCGGGCCTCATATCTAATCAGAGAGCAGATGGTTACTTCCATAACACTCATGACACTATTGCATCAGTGGACACATTTCAGCTGGAAAATTGTTTGTGGAACATCCACAGCTGGAGAGGACTTGGCTGCCTTTTCTCCCACAGCAGCTTGCATGACATCTTATGCTACAAAGAAAGCTAACCAGCTGGAATGAAGCTTTTGGTCCAGTTCCAGCATGGTTTCTCTACATCTTGCAACCGAAGCATGTGATGTCTTCAGCAAGAGGGACTAACTCATCTAGTTGGGGTGGGCAAACAAGAACATTGGTAACAGCCTCCCTGCCAACAATTCATTAGGAAGAATTTCATCCCTGAAATTTAAATTTACTATTAACGACCTGTGTCTTCTAGGAACAGCTTTATCCAACCATGTAGGGAACCTTCATTCAAACACACACACACACACACACACACACACACACACACACACACACACACACACACACACATATATATATATATAATTTTTTTTACCCTGTAGTGGGCTTCCATATGGCTCATTCGTATGTCATTAATTTTGTTTCATTCTTACCCCACCTCTTTCTTTCCTCTCCCAACCTCTGCTCTTATCTTTGCTTAAATCTTTCCATCCCATTATTACCGCCCCTGCCTTCATGTTCCATCTACTGTCCCCTCCACACAACCCCTCCCTGCCATGGCCACTTCTAGCTTCCTGGTCTCTACAGTTACTTCCTGGGACTTCTGCTCACTAATCTAGAAATTTGAAGTTAGGATTCACAGATGAGAAAGAACATGTGGCATTTATATTTCTGAGAGTCCCCTCACTCAGGGTGATCTTTTCCAGTTCCATCTAGTTTCCTGAAATTTTCATTTTTCTTTATTGTTGAATAAAACTCCATTCTGTATATGTACCACATCCTCAGTATCCATTCATCAGTTGATAGGTGCTTAGGCTCATTCTGTTACCTGGGTTTTGTATTGTGAATGGAACAGCAACCAAAATGGATGAGCAAACCTCTCCATAGTAAAATATACAGGCCATAGGACATATGCCCAGGTGAGGTATAGCTGGTTTATCTATTTATTGTCTATTTATTTTATTCTATTTAGCTTTTTGAGAAACCACCACACCAGTTTCCATCATAGCTGTACCAAGGACAAAAGCCCTGAGCCTTTTTAGTTACACCTTTGAGACTCACCTCGGAATATTCTGAGGGAAGCACAAATCCACCTGCAGAAAGCCTTGGGGAGCAAAATGGCGCTGCTAAGGTGTCCCTCAGGAAATGGAGGCCTGAGTTCCCCAATCCATCCACTTGCTAAAACTTCTCATTCCCATAGAAATGAAATTCCACAACCCATTTTCTCAGCCCCTTTCTTTCAAATGTTCCTCTAGAAGCTTGCTTTCTCACCCTCAGGCTGGGCTTCTCTTTGCATCTCCACCCACTTTCTCCTTGATATTTTTGGCTATTTCATTATTTTGTGAAGCAGTGTTCAGAGATCCTTCCAATTTTCCTTCCCACCCAGCGTCCTGTGATCCTCTCAGAGGTCCAGGCAAGCAGTAGGGGCATCGATGGCAGCTTGGGGTGATGACTGTGGATACTTCGATTTGAAGTTTCCCTGTCATCTCCTTGTCCTCAGTCAAACCCTCTGCAGCCTGACCTAATACTCCTGCCACATCATCATACACCAGCCAAATTCACCAGGCATTGTTCCCTTCAAGCCCCTGGTTTTCCACCCTACTGGTTCTCTTGCTTGGCCTGGTGCCCAGGAAGGAAGTACCCTTGCTTCAGAATCCCACCTACCCTTGAAGGCCAGCTAGGGTCCTGTCATTTTCCTCAAGTGGCTCTCTTCCTGACCTTAGCTGTGCTCTATTATCTCTTGACTCTCCCTTTCTTTCCTGTTTTTAATCAGAAGTAGCTTAGGAACATTTTTTTTCAGGATTTCTTTTTTAGTTGACATGCAGAGATTTAGGTATTCTGGGATTTCTAAAAAAAAAAAAAAAAAAGAAATTACTGATTCTTTTCCCTACCTCTCCAAACCCTCTCCTTCTAACTCCCCTCTTCCCCGGTAATGTCTTCCTCATCACTGTATTTGTGTTACTTGTGTTATTTTACCTTTCACTTGCCTCTCAATGGTACTCTTAATGTTCCTCACAAACCTGTGTAACCTCACTGTCCTGTGTATGGCTGTGCCAAGATGTTTAAATGTGAATATACAGTGTAAGGCGGGGTCCCCTCCACTAAAATAAACAGACTGCAGTCACTGCTTTAAAAGCAGACTTACAAGGGAGAGATTTCTTCTGAGTTTCCAAATGCATTTTCCACATCAAGTCAACCAAAGTTCTCAGCAATTTAAATGTTTTCAATTAGAATCCTCCTGTAACTGTTCCATTTCATTTTCTCAGCTGAGCCCCCAGAGGGAAATGTGATAGGAAAGGCACAATTATCAAATATGTTTTGAAAAAAAACCCAACTTTTTATTCAGTGAAATTAAAGACAAAACCCCAAGAACTAGAAGAGCAGAAGTGTTCCAGATGGGAGAATGCGTCATGTGGCAGTCTCCTGCTTTCTTTGGCATCCCTGAGATATGTTTAGAGCATGGGGCCCTGGGAGCACACCTGTACCTAGAGCTCACCAGACCCGTGTTCACCTGTCTAACTTTCACAATTCTCCCAAGCTATTTAGACCCCTCTAGAGGTTTAATATGTGTGTGTTATAGAATATACAATAGGTAATTTAGTCAGGTTTTAAAAACTTGCTCTATATAGGATAGAAAATTTAAAAATAACCATCACTAGCATCACTCATTTTCAAGTGATACATTTTATAAGAATTATTTTTTCTCTAACAAAAAGGACTTTGATGTTTCCATGAAGTCTTTTAGCTTCCAGAGAACTTTCAAAGTGCTTTGTACTTGAGCAGAGTGCATGCAGTCATCAGTGGATTCTGCCATGTAACCATGGAGTAAAGCTCAGTTTGAAAAGAAAAAAAAAACCAAAAAACTTGTTTGCCTTTTCTGTCAGAGTTGGTGTAAATTTTGGTTTAGCCATGGGAATTACAATTTATAATTAGGTTAAGTAGGGGCATTAATGCCCTTGAAAATATATTCATTTTAAAATATCTCCTATCAAAAAAATTCATTAATTGTTTTGATAAGGTGCAAACAATTTCACCTTACACTGGGATATAATTTAGTTATTTTCCACTTTCTAGATATTTTCCGAAAGTCAGGGAAGGAATGATACTAAGGTTGATTGCATGTAATTGAAAAATTACCAATTTCATGCGAAATATACCAAAGAATGACAGGAAAGTTGAAAATAGATAATGGTTCGTTCACAAATGATTAACAGTTTATAGACAACCGAGGCTTAGCTCCTCCCCCAGGAAAGACTGTCAGTGAGTGGAAAGCATGACCTCTTTCCACAGCATTAATCACAGCACATAGGTCATACGGGAAGTGCCCCTAGAAGTGTGTCCAGGGCAGGACTGGCAAAAACTGCCAAACTCATTTAAGGCCATTCCCTTGTTAATGGATTTGAAATTCAAGATTTAAGTCACCTCTACCTTGGATGACTTTTAGAAAATACATGTGAAAGAAAAGTTGAAAATCACCTATCTGCTTAACTATAATCACAGTAAAGCAGGACATGACCCTAAGTGATTGCTCAACTAGGTTAACAAATTAAGTCTTGTTTGCTCTCTGGCCCAGTTCCTATTTATTTTACTCTGTGTGTGTGTGTGTGTGTGTGTGTGTGTGTGTGTGTGTGTGTGTGTGTGCGCGCGCGCGCACAAACATAACCACGTGTACACTGTACATAGCATGGCATCATGTCAGAGCTACAAGGTGATAGCTCCTAGTTCTCCAAGCTAGACAGTTCTCCTTTCCCAACTATAACTCTAACTTCTGGGAGTCTTTCTCAGTGGCTGTGCATTGTTCACCACTTTGAGAAATAGCACTTATGTCTCAAGTCTCCATTATTGTCTTTAAAACACATTAATTTCAGGGCAGAACTGAGACAACCATTGAATAATGTGTAGTAAGGAAGATCTAGGATGCTCTGTAGGATCAACAAGGAAATGCATAAGCCTTGCTTACTGTCCTGGGGAGAAATGCTCAGGGGAAAGAACTATTCAGAATGATGATGATGTTCAAGCTGCTTTACATGTGTTACCTCATTTTATCCTCCAAATAAATCTTTCAGGCACACATTGTTATGCCTCTTTGATATTTAAAAGAACCAAAGGACATGAAGTTACTTGCCCATAGTCATACTGCTCTAATTGAAATTCAAGCCTAGGCAGACTGGTTCCTGAGCACTTGCACTTAATCATGGGCAGTGAGATAAAATCCAGTAAGCATCAAGAATGATACTCTGTCTGGACCAAGAGAGAAGTATAAAATAATGACAATATAAAAGAATGTGACTTGTTGAAGCACACAAGGTATAGAGTAGGATATGAGTGAGGAGGGAAAGAACATGGGCTGGTGGGGGTACCTGGGGAGATGGTTCAGTAGGTACTTGGCATACAGGTGTGAGGATCCGAGTTCAGATCCTCAGTGTCCATGGAAATGCTAAGCAGCCTCAGGAGGCAGAGACAAGGGACCCCTGGGGCAAGCTGGCCAGCCAGACTAGCAGAATTGGCAAACCCTGGCATCTGGTGAGAGAGCCTGCCTTGCTAAATAAGGTGGAGAGCAAAGCTGGCAGACACCAGAAACCCTGGTATCCACATGCATGCATACCCCACCCCACTGCATAAGCACTCACACAGTGGAACATGCATGCACACATGCACAGCACACACACAAGGGAGAAGGCAGTGGTGGTAAAAGGGTGGGCAATCAACTTATGAAAGGGATTTTATAGGAATTGAGGAAATGTTGATAGGTATAAGCATTGCAGTAAAAGAACAGAAGTGAACATTCCTTCTGGCAGTGCTAGGGAAGATGAGCTGGCATGGATTGAGATCAGAGGTACAGGCTACCATAGGAAGTGTTTTTATTATCCTAAGGAGAAAGCAGGTGCCGAAGCTGCTCAGCAACTGATGGGGAAAAGGAGATGGAGTAGAATGCCACAAAGAAACTGAAAATTTTGTGTTGAGATGTGCTGTTTTAGAAGAAAATAAAATGATAGTGTTCCTCTCTTTACCCCTCTTCCTACTAAAGAAACAACACTATGTTTTCAAAGGGTCAACAATGGTGTTTAAATTAGGTGTTCATCTTTCCAGATAAGAGTAAATACATTTAACTCTTAAAAAATTATTTATGAGAGAGAAAGAGAGAAAATGAGTGAGCATGACCACACCAGGGCCTCCTGCCACTGCAAACACATCCCAGGTACATGCACCACTTGTGTGCCTAGCTTTATTTATGTGAGTACAAGCGAACTGAACCCAGGTCAGCAGGCTTTGCAAGCAAGCACCTTTAAATGTTGAGGCCCCAGTCATAAAAATATATTTTTTAAAAGATACTTCACATCAAAGACTAGATAACAAGCTTAAATCTTTTATTTTATAAGCCTTAAAAAAGACATGAAATATAACCTTAATTATATATAAGAGAATTTTAAACAAGAACATGTCGTAACAACATTATCCAGCCCGTTTATCTCACATACCTTTCCTTAGGGAGTTACTGAAAAACCAGGACCAGCAAATTTTTCATTCATGTGCTTCTAATGCTTTGTACATATAAACTCTTTAATCATTGGATGTGTGTGTCATTAATACATTTGGAGTGTCACTGCTTGTCAGTAAAATGATTTTTTTCTCTTTCAATAATATGTGAATCATTTCTACTCAAAATTTCTAAGAACCTGAGCCTAGTTTCAGTCAACATTTTTAAAAGATGGTCATATTTAAAAGTAAGTTCATAACTAAAGTCAGCATTAGTTTTCAAAATAAAACCCAAACTCTACAAATATTTATAAATAGTATAGTTTTATGAACATTAGAATGTATTAGTGGATAGTTATATTAAGTCAAGACTCCTTCAAACATAAACTATTTCCTCAACATGTTAAACATTATCACTCTACAATATATCTTTTGAGTAATATAAATGATTAAGAAATAAATCTTTGTGTTAAAAAATTCATTATAAATGTCATAAAAGTATATTAGAAAACAAAATGTTGACCCTTTAAAATGTACACTGATAGAGTATTTACATGGATTATGTGCCAAATTTCTATGCCTAGTACCCATTAAAATCAATAGGCACTCAACATGGGCATATATTTTTCTGTAGAATTATATTTTATGAACTTTTACATATATTTTAGTTACAATAAATAGCATCTGAAATACATACATGGTATAATACCAAAATCTTCTGATTTTTAGAAACAAATAAAGGAAATAAGCCAATTATACTATCTACATTTACCACTCCAACCACTATTATAGATAGCCTATGAACTCTACTACATTGTGTATTTTGGTCATTTACTTATACATAAATTTATCTTGCTCTAATATTTCTATAATACTCACAATAGCTTAATTGTCATTATATTTACCTTAAAACTTCATGTTAAAAATGTTAAAAATAGTATCTTGCTGCTTTTTAAAGATTTTCTATAGTGGATTCATATTTGAAAAATTATCTGAAACAACTGCTGTTATTAATAATTTTCAAAGGATGGGTAGAGATAAACCTCTGTGAATATGTTTTGAAAGTTTTATTAGAATATTGACCTTAGAAAGTAAAGATCAATTTATTGCTAAGATATGCAGTACATTCCATTACGCACACAGTTAAATCAATTACTTCAAATTTCACTCACATTTTTAAGTGGACAGCTAAATACTCTCTGAACAGATCCCTTTTTATGATGGTGAAGTAAAACATTGTTTTTCTAGTTTTTAAATATGATGCTTAGCACTCAAAAATTTATAAATTATAAGTCCCAGGTACTTTATTTGATTAAAAAAATAAACCCATGTCTTTGAATTTCTGATAGTAAAAGAAGCAATTCACTAATTTGGATTAAAGTATTAGCAATATTTGAACTACTTATTTCAAAGTTTGTTTTTAATAAATACTAGAAAACTTAGCTTACTATGAAGTAGATACTATTACTTTGTACATAAAATTCACTTTTGAAGTATAAATGTTTCTTTCCCTACTACCCCTTTCCCCAAAAGAAAGTCTACCAGTAGTCTAGCACAGTAGTGAGCAACCTTACATTTAAAACTGTTGGGCATATAGAACAGAGGAGGAGAATAAATCAGCTTTTATCATCAGACATCTGGCAAGTTACAAACTGTGAATGAATTCCCTTAAAACCAAGGCCTTTAATGTTACAGTATTTTTTCAATGCTTCTGGGAGGGATATCATTATATTATGATGTTTTAAGATAATTTAAAATGGCATATTTTACATTTCATGAATATTACATGAATAGATGCAGTTACACATGTTATTTTCTTTTGTTGGACATCTAAAATTCTGTAAGTTCTCCTTGACCCTAAGTGAATACAACAGTTCTTGGAGACAGATATCCAAATCACTAGCCTGAAAAGAGTGACAAGTTTTCAAATGTGATAATGGAGAATCTAGCCAGCCAAATAAGTGTGTTTCAGTTTGAGAAAACAACACAAGTAAAGAAAATTTTCCAATTAATAGAAATTAAAAGGCTTACAAATGTAATACATGATTGTCAATATTTGCAATGTTTTCAAGCATTCATTGGGATAAGAACAACAAATGAGTCTTTTCACTTGTTTTTTTCAAGGTAGGGTCTCGCTCTAGCCCAGGCCAACCTGGAAGTCACTATGTACTTCAGGCTGCCCTTGGATCTTCCTACCTCTGCCTCCTGGGTGTTGGGATTAAAAGCATGCATCTGCCTTGCCCAGCTTCAAATGAATATTTTTAAATGCATATCTTCAGCTTTCTAGCAAAAGCTGTGTAGCATTAAAAACCTACCACTCAAATATAGCTTTATAACCATAGAAAGGTATATGAAACCAGGCATATGGCAAAGCACTAACGGAATCTTTGCCCTCCTAGTGCTAGCTAGTTATGGCTTAAAGCGCTTGGGTCTGATCATCATTTTGGCCTGTTTGAAGGAGGACTTGTAGCCACCAGGCTGTGCCTCATTTATACCAGGCCAAGTACCCCAGAAAATCCCATCACGGACACCTTTGTATTTTTGGTGATAATATTTGCCATTTAAGTTTGCAGAAAGGCATGCATCAAACCACCAGCCGGAGCTGTAGTAGAGCCCACAGTTCCCGGAGGGATATCGGTCATTGTCTCTATCTGGGGTGGTGAAGAACTTCAGGTTGTGGTTGTAATGTTTACTGAAATGTAAGGCATCACCGGCTGTGCCATTATAACTGCCAACGTGTAAACGGTATTTGAGGAATTCATTAGCCACGTAAAACTGATCGTATAGGGCGTACAGACTGACACCATTGAAGTCTTCAAGATCTATCCTGAGAATCATTTCCTTACTCTTGGTCAGAAGATGGATCTTATCATTGCCCAGCCAAAATTCTCGCTTGAGATTTCCGAAGCCTGCTTTGTAGTCCTGCCATTTTCTGGTGAAGTTGGTGCTTCCATCGAGGCGAGCCTGCAGTACTGTCCAGCCTCCCCCCATGGTCTCCATGTCACAGAACACCTCAAAGCTACTGTTTTTGGGGTCAGGTGTAACTCTGTAGGTGTCACTGGTCCTTTTGCCTATTTCGTAGTAATCAGAGCAATCTTTGTATATTAGATGTTGAACTAATGGGGAAAGAAAAGAAAGCCATTGGATTTTGTTAACAAAACTATGCATCTGAAAAGTTCTTTATATACACAAAAAGCAGTTTGATAATTAATGGTGACACTAAATCTTTACTTCCCTGAACCTGGTTAGCAATGCGCATTCAGGTCTCAGCACAAAAGCCTGATTTGTAAAGTAGGTAAGACTCTTGGTGGGTAACAATGGTGGCACACCAACAATAAACAATAAGAAAGGATCAATAAGAGTAGCTTAATGAGGACTACTTCCAGACACTCTGTTACCCCCTCCCCCCCACTAGCATGATGTAACATTATGGCCAGCTTGTTTAGGCCCAAAGAGGATCCGTGATTTGCTCCTGTTCACACAAGTATTAAGTGACAGAGCTAGGGCACAAACTCAGATGTGCCCGGCAGCCAAAACTATTCTCATAACCATTGCATTCCTCCCTCTTAATGTTCAGATGATTCCAACTCTCCGAGGACATTATCTTGGACACTGTCAGCAAGTTTTATAGGATATGTTCCAAGTGAAGCATTAATTTTCTAATGCACAGCCATGCTCATAAATTCACGGCCATTTTACTTGATAACTATATAAAGAGGCTCAAGTTAAGTCTTTTCCAATAATAAACCAATATTATTCTGGATTTATTATTCAGCCAACATCTCATGTTTGATTTCTAGAAGGAAACAAATGTGATTATGTTCAGGATAAGTATAATCATTAAACAAGGTTTTATAAAAATCAAAGACACACACCATACATACACACACACACACACACACACACACACACATTGTTTTTTGAGGTAGGGTCTCCCTCTAGCCCAGGCTGACCTGGAATTCAGTGTCATCTAGAAGTGGCTGAACTCACAGCAATCCTCCTACCTCTGCCTCCTAAATGCTGGGATTAAAGGTGTGAGCCACACCCAACTCCAGATTTTTAAAAAAATATTTATTTGTAAAGGAGAGAATGAATATGGGTGTGTCAGGGCTTCTAGCTGCTGCAAATAAACTCCAGATGTATGTGACATCTTGTGCATCTGGCTTTATGTGGGTACTGGGGAAATGAACCCAGGTTGTTAGGTTTTGCAGACAAGTGCCTTAACCACTGAGCAATCTCCCCAGACCTCCAAATATTTTTAAAATAAGAATTTGTGTTGGATAAGGTTCGCTTAAATATAAGCTATTATGAGGCATAAAAACCTATTTGTGTGCTGTCCAAACTCAGAAAACTTATTTCTTTTTTGGAGAAAAGTGAATAATAGGATCTTTTTCACTGTGACATCACCTACACCATGGAGCTCTACCTCAGTGCACAGGCTTTATGGGGATCCAGGCTGCATGGGGTATTAAGAACAGTTCTCTGAAACCATGGCTGGAGATTCCCTGAGATGAAGTACTTGACCCAATGAAAGTGTTCTCTACCATGTCTCACTAACTCACAATCATAAGCACAGATGGCTCTCCAATGTGTGTAGTAAGACCATCAGCTACAATGGCTCCAGGATTTGGAAATTGTGGGAACATCACTGGTCATGGTCAGAGTGGGGAGTTAGGTCTGTGGTCTTTAAACTGTATTTCTTAAAGTAATTGGATGGTGAGTTTGGTTTTACATGTTTGACCACTAGCTTAAGGTAAAAGATAAATATGAATGTATTTATGCCAGAATTTTCTTAAAGCACTTTCGTGCCACTAGGTCTCAAAGCAAAAAGGTTTGCACACATGAAGCTGCTTTTATTGCACCTACAAAACCTCCCTGTTTTCACTCAAAGTTTGAGAATGACTTTCAGCAAAGGGCCACTTGCTGCTGTGTGAGAAGTGGCAGTCAGCCAGAAGAAAAAGTGACTTCCAAACAACTAAACAGGAAAGCAAACACTTCTCTCTCTCTTAAAATGCATCAGTGAAAGAAAAACCTCTGTTTGGTCTGGTGTCTTGAAATTGAAAGTGCTTTCTAAGGGGTTCCAAGCTGCTGGCGGTGTTCTGTAATTAGATCACATGTCATTTCTGTGTTCTCATTTGAGAAAAATACTTGCTTTCCCCAGGGACGACCTTAACAAATGAAAGAAAGGCTTACGAAATTAACACATCACCTATTAATGTTTATAGCTCCTATCTGGCTACATAACCCTCTGGACAGAGGATAAGAATACATTTTCTTACTTATGCCTGGCGGTGACTGGGTTTCTTCTTGGTTGGGACACTTCGATGAACACTTGCCGTCCAAGCTGTTGACCACAGACGTTAGATTTGCCATTTTGCTGTCCACGTAGTTTTCCACGTTGTTCATGTTGACCAGGCTGAGCTGCTCCAGGCGGCCGTGAAGCGCGTGGAGCTCGTCCCTGGCGCCCTGCAGCTCCGAGGACAGCTGGTGCACCTGGCTCTCCAGTTCCTGGACCCTGTTGTCGCCAGCTGCTGCCGGCTCTCGGTTGTCATCAGCCTGCAACCTGCAGTCTTGGCAAGCTTTCCTCAGGCCGTGGACCATGTCCTTGAGGGTCTGCACCTCCTTGAGGACCTCCCGGAGCCCGCCGAGCTGCTGCGGGAGCTCGATGGTGAGCGGGGGCAGGCGCAGCTGGAAGGGACAGTCGCCTCCCTGGGCGCACTGCCCTGCGCTTTCCAGCCTCACCGGGCAGGAGGCCGGGGCGCTTTCATCTTCAATTTCCTCCGTGTGGTTGTGAGCCGAGACCGAAAATCCCCAGGCAGCGAGGAGGAGCACGGAGCTCAGACAGACCCGGCGGGGAAGCCGCATCCTCATCCTCCTGAACGCTGGGTGCTGGGCTCTGGGCGCTCGCAGGAGCCCAGCCCGCAGCTTTATCTGCAGCCCGAGTCAGGCTCACTTCCCAGAACAGGGCGGGAGCGTCTGCATCACAAGTTTCAGAACCGCACAAGAGCCATTGGTCCTCACCTAGTGCAGCTGGCTAAGCGCTGTCATTGGTTCCCAGTCCCACACACAAGTCAGTTAGAATGATTGCAGCCCAGAGATGCTTTTCATCAAGCACAGGTCCTTTGCTTCGAAAATGAGTTGTTGATGGGGGATGAGGCTAAGGGGTCGCATGTGCAAGGCCTTGGGTTCAAGCCTCAGCCCTGAAAATAACAACAACAACAACAATGCTTGAAGGAAATCATCTAGTTTTAAAAAGAGAAATGCCCTTATGGTAGTGGCCAAACTGAAGAACAGAAATGCTAGTGAAATGGAAACTTACTTCAGACATACAGTGGGGCATGGAGGACCTCCTATTTGCTCCAAGGCTGGACTTTGAAGTAAAATCTTAAACACTGTTAAATGTTTCTAACAGGAGCAAAGGGAAGGCTCTTTAAATGGGACTTTTTTTCCCCCCAACACTGACAGCGTGTTGCTTTCTCCTCTTCTGATGCATAGTGAACATAATCCTGTAAGTGCTTAATACCCTTAAGAGCGATCCCTTTCTTTCTCAGAAGTGACTGCCCCTTTGCTCTCTGCCAGCTCATTTTTCTTTTTCTTCTTTTTTAATCTTTATTAAGCAGAAACTTTGTATGGACACATGTGTGGGCACCATTTCCCTCCTTGCACTTGACCCACCGGCTTGAGGGATCCTTTGAGGCTAGCTGTCTTAGGAGACTAGCTGAATTGGCAAACTCTGGGGTCAGTGAGAAACCTTGTCTCAGTAAATAAAGTGGAAAGCAATTGCGGAAGGCACTTGACTTCAACCTCTGGCTTCTAACACATGGATACACATGCATCTGCACATGTGTGCTTATACACATTCAAGCACATGTACACACAAAAGGAATTGTAGTGCTTAAAATGATTTCAACATGACATAGATAAAAATCCAGCTTTTGTTGTATTAATTAGGGAACTATATCTCATTTTTTTAATCATTTTTATTTTAATTATTTTATGATACAGTCTCATGTCTCCCAGAGTGGCCTTAAACTCCCTCTGGAGCAGAAGATGACTTTGAATTATTTAGCCTTCTGTCTTCACCTCCCAAGTGCTGGGATTACAGTGATAACACTGGGCCTGGCTTCCATATATATATTTCTTAAACTATTTTTTTAAATAACTTTTCTCTACAACCTCGACCTCTTCTTTGTAGCCAAACAACCCTGTTCATGGTCTCTGTGATAGTTTGAATAATGTCCCCCAAAAGAATTAAGAATTTATTAAAATTATTGTCTCCAGGCTTCTGGCTAGAGGAAGTGCCACTTTGGCATAGCCTCCTGGGGACTGACCCTTTCTAATTTGGATGTAAAATACTAAGGATAGATATGCAAAAGAAGAGCCAGAACCCTGGTCTGGAGATCTGCATTTTGTGAGTCACAGTGTGTTACAGTTGCTTGCTTGCTTCTGGAGGTGCTGTTTCTCTCTCTCTGCTTGCTCCTGTAAAAGGGGGCCAGCCTTTTTCTTAACTTCCTCTGGGTCTGTTCCTTCAATAAATTCTTTCCTCCCCAAGTCGTGCCTGGTTTGGAGATTCATCCCAGCAGCGTGTGGCTGACTACGACAGTCTCCAAATGTGGTAGGCTCACTTTCTGCTTCCAGAACAAATTTATTTCTGAATACTCGGGAGCCTGTGACAGCTGCCGTGATCCACATCCAGGGGATCTAAGAATGTTAACTTGACTGAGCCCTTGCTTCTGTTACTGCACAGGAGAAACTTAATCATCTTTCCTTACACAAACCTTGCATGTTGAAGGGGAATATTCAGTATATAAACAAATTTGCCAAACATCTTCTGCATACCTGATGCCTCACTGTCTTCCACCTTCTTCTAGATGTGTAAGATTTTCTCTTCATCCCATTCAATAGATTTCAACCAATTTAGACCAAAAGTTTAACTCTCCTTAAAAATATCTCATTTCGGGGGCTGGAGAGATTGCTCAGTGGATAAGGCACTTGCCAGCAAAGCCTAACGACCTTTATGTGGGTAGCTCAGTACCCACATAAAGCTGGATGCACAAAGTGGCATATGTATCTGGAGTTTGTTTGCAGTGACTGGAGGCCCATTCTCATTCTCTTTCCCTCTCCCCCTTCTCCCCCTTTCCCTTCTCCCCCTTCCCCCTTCCCTCTCTCCCCCTTCCTTTTCTACCCTTTTTCCCCTCTCTCTCCTTGAAAATAAAAAATATCATTTTGACCAGGGCGGTGGCACACATCTTTAGTCCCAGTACTCAGTAGGCAGAGGTAGGAGAATCATTGTGCGTTCAAGGCCAGCCTGGGCTGGAGTGAGAACCTACCTTCATTTTAGCCTCCTCAACCACCTTCAAGTTGTGATGCTTCTTGTGACAAAGGGAGAAATAAGTAACTTTTTAAAAAAGGGCGATGAGAGCATAGATAAAAACATTTTATAAAATAGAAATATATGAATTAGAATGTAGCATATTATCAAATACCCTTGCCAAGTCAGGAACTTGCCAGTCAAGAATTTAAGGATCTGTGCATTGGACACAATGCTATAACATAGCTCAGCTACACACCACCAGCTCACTCCTCCATTCATTTCATCATTATATTCTAATTGCACTCCCTCCATGGGCAAGACACTGTCCTGGGAGCTGGGGATACACTAAAAAGCAAATCAGACAAAAGTCCCTTTTCTTAAAGGCATTAAAGATCTCAATCTGATCATGTTGGACTATCAAATGAAATCTGAAACACCTAAGAAGCTTGAGTCTGACAAGAGTGTGGTTTTCTAACTCTCAAAGCAAGCTCTTGGTTCATTGGTTTGAATCCAGCTGCTTTGCAAGCCGCGCTGCTGGTTCTGAGGCCCTGTTAACCCCCTGAGTCAAGGGCTAACAGATGTGAGGAGCTAAGGAGATGTCTTGGTGAGTAAGGACACTTGTGTGCCAGCATCAAGGGGAGTACAATCCTCAGTGCCTGTATCAAGACAGCATGGCCACCAAAGCCATTCAGGAGGGCAGAGGAGGGGATCTCTAGGACTCCCTGGTCAAGCAGCCTGAGCAAAACCCTGGGGGCTCCAAGTTCAGTGGATCTGCCTCAGGAAAATAAGGCAGAGGAGAGAAGTGAAGGTGGCCAACATTTTCCCGTGGCCTCTGTAGCGTGTGCACGGGGTGAGTGATGTTCACACACATAGGTGCATATACCACCCAAAACACACACCACTAAATAAAAATAAAGTTCATTTCCCTTTGGGAACTGGCTCCTGTCCCTTCAGAATCCACTGAAAATTCCCCAATAAAAGTAGAAAACTGCCTTCATTATCAGTTACTGATTCATGATTTTCAGAATTCTTCTCTCTTAAATTATTGGTCTCTAGAAGGGCATGGTGGCATTCAAGTTTAATTCTAGCACTCAGAGACTAAGACAAAGAAGATCTTAAGTTCAAGGCCAACCTGGGCTATATAGCAAAATTCAGAAAATAAAACAAGGTAGACACTAAGCAACACGAATGAGACTCAACCTACCTCTGGAGTGTAGAGCCACGAACAGTATTATGCCACAGCTTCCCATCGCCAGAGTTACTACCTGCACTTAACAATTGAGCAAAGCAAGGGCTCCAGCAGGAAGTGACGTGTCTGTGGTTTTACAGTTCTTAATGGACAAAACTGGAATTTGAACCTGGCTGTGATTCCAAAGTTCATGCCTTTTCTTATGCGCCACATAGAGGACAAGATAATACTAGGTAAATATTTTGGAACTTTGTTGAGGACAGTCTGATGCTTAGATCAATTGGGAACATCAGAATATTTTTGAGCAAGAAAATGTTTCTCCTTCCAGGACCAGTTAGAGGAAGAAGTCTTCTAGAAAGCTGTGGAGAATGGTGCTACGGGGGGAGGTGTTAGGATGGCACTGGTGGGTGGCAGGGAGAGGGGAGGAGGGTGAGGGTACACTATTGTCAGAGAGATCCAAGGCAGAGGACTGATAAGTGAGGAGAAATGGTGGGAGAGAGGGAGTTAAGGAGAATTGGCAATGGACCCTGACTGCACCTAGCAAGTGAGGAGAAATGGTGGGAGAGAGGGAGTTAAGGAGAATTGGCAATGGACCCTGACTGCACCTAGCCGATGACACTCAGTGACAGTAGAGGGGACACAGGTTGAAGAGCAGGAATTAGTGTTTCTGTCTTCAATACATTGACTTAAGTACAATTGATTGCAGTAAGTAGAAGTACCTAACAAGCATTTGGACATCTAGTCATGAAAATCAGTACAGAGTAGATATAAAAATCAATTTGAAACCAAAGGAAACTTTGGATAGTCAAATAAGATGAGAGCCCAGAGAGTGCAGTGTCATGAAGGCCAGAGAAAGGGTTGACAGGAGTCTCCAGAAAAGGAAAACCTGAAGAGCTGACTTCCTTGTCCTCCACTTCTATGGAATTACTGCCCTCTAGACCCTCCACCTCCTTCCTCTTACTGGAAAGCCTTTCTGAATTGTCTCACAGCCAGCCTGCCCTGCTGCTACAGTCAGCTCGTGGGCACAAGAGTATCTTCCCTTCCACCCCGAGTCTGCCCTCAGCCTGGCACTACACCCCGCACTTACACACAGGCGGACTGTTAACAGCAGCACTCAGTGATTAGTTTCTATTAGTTATCTCCACAACATGTCCAGACTTTTTTTAAATAGGAGCTATAATTCTATACCTGGATCAGATTCTTAAATTTTCATTCCTCCAATATGTTTTTAAGAGCATGTTGTTTCTATTTATCACAAAGGAAATAAGTAAACATAATGAAAATGATGGCTTTGAGATCCTTTTATTGAAGATGACATAATTAACATGGTTGTCCTTTCATAAACTCCGTTGACCTTTTCTGATAAGAAAATAAAAAATTTACTTTAAGCTTTTTGACTAGAAATACCAACAATTGCCGGGTGTGGTGGCGCACGCCTTGGGAGGCAGAGGTAGGAGGATCATAGTGAGTTCAAGGCCACCCTGAGACTACATAGTGAATTCCAGGTCAGCCTGGGCTAGAGTGAGACCCTACGTCAAAAAACCAAAAAAAAAAAAAAAAATACCAACAATAAATGTTTATTTTAATATCCATTAGATAGTGTATTCAATAAAAATTTCAGGAAAAGAATTTTAAACAAACTGAATGTGGTAGCTCACTCCTGTAATCCTGGCACTTAGGGGACTGAAACAGGAGGATTACCATGAATTTCAGGCTAGCCAGGACTGCAAAGAGAGACCCTCTCTTACATAAACAAAACAGATACCTTAAAGCACAATCCCAGAGGCTTTGGGTGGTGCTGTTATGTATAATACCTGCTTTATACAAGGTTCAATCCCCAGCACTACAAAATAACTACATATGTAAATTAACAAATCCTGACTTCAAGATTCCCTAGAGAAATCAGTTCTTGAATTGCCTCATTTTGGAAAGCTAGAACAATAGTTGTTAAGCTCTGTAGTTTGTCTTGGAAGCCCCTTACTCAGTCATAAATGAGATTCCGACTGGAAATTTCTCTAGTATGAACCTACCATGAAAGAATATGAATCCTTAAGGCTTCTGAATCAGCTGAAATGTACAACAGAGCCATCTAGAATTACTGTGAGACTGTAGAATATTCATAGTTATCTGATGTGCTAATAGAACAAGTTTTCAGTGGAGTACCAGGTCCTTCTAGATTCAAAGGTATGGAACTGGAATATTCCATGGGAGCCTTGGGATGCCCATTAGTATTTATCCACACAATGTCTTGTTATGTAGCTGACACTAAACCATGTGTCCTGGAGGAGAGTTTCATGCAATATAATGTCTAGTTTTGTTGTAATCTTGCTAAGTTTCCGGTCTCTTGGAAAACTTCACGTAACTACTATTGAGGAAACAAAATATATTCATTTCTTACATTGGAGACCCGAGTTTCCTTTTATATTCCTGAAACCTGGCCAACAATAAAATTATTATAAAGAACTTGAGGAAATCAAATCATGGTTTTGGACCTTTAACCTTTATTTCTTATTTGTGATATTTGTGACCCATAAAGCCATCACAAGTGCTGAGTGAGCAAACAGTGAACTCCTAGGACTAGGATTCTATAAGTCTCTGGTTCCATGGTTTTTCCCAACCCAACAACGTATATCTTTGTTTTGTGTTTCTGTTTAAAGACAATTTACATAGTGTGCGTTGTTGGCTCATTGACATGACACTCATTGCCAACAGAAATAGAGAACTCATCCCTGTGGAAACGTAGCTAATAGTCATTATTTTCTCCATGAGGCACACCATCATCCCTTCAGAACTCTAGATTTCAGCACTCTGCTGCCCAAGAAAAGTGTGAAGAGTGTGACACGGGCCCAACAGCAAGTTGGAGCAGTGGTACCTTCCTTGATGTGGGAATCCTGTGATTGGCAACTCAAAAACATTGCCACTGTATGCATTGCTAAATGATCCCACAAGTATTGCTTTTGGAATTATATTAAAGTTATAATTTGGATCTGTGGCATTCCCTCAAAGGTTGTGTTAAATTGGCAGTATTGGCAGGTTGTAGAAATTTTAAGAGGTGGGTCCTAGCCAAATGTCTTCTCAACGTCTTCACCATGAGGTGAGTCCTTTTGCCCTGCCACCTGCTCCAGCCATGATCTGGTATAGAGACCAATCAGAGCAGGAACGGAAACTTTGAGAAAAATACTAAGTTCATTATCTCAGGTATTTTTTATCATTACAGAATATTGACTAACATGAACTACAAATAAAATTTAGTGAATAGGCAAATTTACAAATATGGAATCCATGACTAAATCAGAACTAACTGTACTTTTTTTTGCAAAACCAATGACTTTAAATCCTTGGAAAGGTCTATACTTTCCAAGCTGAATGATTAATTTAGTTTCATCTGTTTTAACATTCACATTTCTTGGGAACTTTGTTTTGTGTATATTTGGCTTTTTGTCTATATTTGGCTTTTTGAAATATTACATAAATATGAGGGCTGGAGAGATGGCTCAGCAGTTAAGGCACATGTCTTCAAAACCTGGGGTTCAATTCCTCAGTACCCACGTAAAGTCAGATGCACAAAGTGGCTCATGCATCTGCAGTTCAGTTGCAGTGGCAGAAGGCCCTGGTGTGCCCATTCTTCCCCCCACCCTGTCTCTCTCTGCATACAAATAATTTCATACATATATATGAATTTATGTCTAGTACATGACATATAGGTGCATCGTATGCTATATCATAGTATGCAACATATGATCTATGTAAATTCAATCAAAGATTTGGCTTAGGATGCTATGTCAATAGTTCATCTTATGCATAGGAAGAGTACATTACTTAAGTAGTTATGGGAAGGTAAAACTGAACTAATTCCATGCAAATGAATAATTTCTGTACAGAATAAATGTCTTTTAAATTTTTGCTCTTAATACTTTTAGAAACTCATTTTTTAAAGACTCCAGAGTTTACCTTATGAGCTATGTCAGCAAGTAAACCTTTAGTAAATTTACTTTAGTTTTTTCAAGGTAGGGTCTTGTTCTAGCCCAGGTTGACCTGATCACTATGTAGTCTCAGGGTGGAGTTGGGTGGGGTGGCCTTGAACTCAGTGGTGATCCTCTTCTGCCTCCCTAATTTCGCCATGCACAGCAGTAAATTAATTAAAAGGGTATTTCAATTGCTAATAACTAAAGAAATTTGTGAAATGGAGTAAATATTTTAGTTTTAATGGCCACTATTGACACTGAGAACTCCTCATCCAAGTTATTCAGAAGAAATCGTCTTCAACATGACTTAAAGAATATAGCATTCATAGACCAAACATTATCTTACTTCTGCTGGTTCTCCTTTGAGGTTATCTAGGATTTGAGTCATTTCCTGTTGCTTACAATGCAAACAGACTAAGAGAAACCACTAATGTTCATTATCAGGAGCTAAACAACTCCTTGGCCCTTATTTTCTCTTAACCTAGACACCATTGCATATCACAGCTTCACCTGTTTGTGCATTTAACACAGAATTATTCTCATGGTGTTGACATGGAGGAATAAAATAACATGTGTTTTGATAATTAATACAAAGTTCACTTGAAGTCATTTCTGCTGCATTCAGATGTCAAAGCAGACACAAAAGTTATACTAGTCACACATAAATTTAAAATAATATTTTAAAAAAGGCTGGAAAGATTGCTCAGTGGTTATGGTGCTTGCCTGCAAAGCCTAAGGACCCCTGTTTGATTACACAGTACCCATGTAAGCCAGATGAACAAGGTGGCACATGCATCTGGAGTTCATTTGCAGTGGCTAGAGGCTCTGGTGTACCCATATTCATTCATTCATTCATTCTCTCTCTCTCTCTCTCTCTGCCCATTTCTCACTCAAATAAATAAAATATTTGTAAAACTTACTTGTTAATTATTATATTATATATTATATATTGTTAATAATTAGATAGTCTATGGCCAAGTCTTGTGGTGGTACCCCCATTGCTCTCCTCCCTATCTCCAACCCAGTAGGGGCCATCCTCAGTGGGATTACTAGATAAGACCATGGCGGGGGGGGGGTTATGAATTGTACAAGAAGTAGCCAGTTTTTTCTTTTTTGTTGTTGTTGAGGGTGGGCAATGTCTCTGGGTATTTTCCCCAACCATGGCTCTTACAATCTTTGTACCCATTCTTCCACTAAGTTCCCTGAGTCATGGTGGGTGAGTTTTAAGTCTGATTTACTGTTGAGGTCTTAAGAGTCTCTGAATTTCTACTTTGGACTGTGTCAGGTATTCTCATTGTCTGTCTCCATTACCCTTTCATAGGTTATCTGACTTGCTGTGGAGGTAGCTCTCTTCTCATCTTGCCACTTCCTCAATGGTTTCGTTTGGGCCCTAGATGATGAGTTAGGAGTGGTTCATCTCCTGTCTGGGTGTCAGCCCATGTCTTCTTGGTGGAAATGGGTTGTCCATGGTTCTCGCTGACTTCTGAAAAATACAGACTCTCCAATGGAGAGTAAAATCAATATAGGTTAAATGAGACAAACATTGTTAATTTGGCAAAATTCTAATGGGTGACATGTACCACAACTCTGATATCCATTCGTCCAGTGATGGGCATTTGGGTTATTCCAATTTTTAGCTATTATGAATTAAGCTTCTACAAACATGGATGAGCAAATGTTCCTGTGCTGAAGCATGGAATCTTGAGGGTAGATGCCCAGTAGCCAGATAGCTGGGTCTGTTGGTAGGTTTATATGCATCTTTTTCAGGAGCCTCCACACTGCTTTCCATAGTGATTGTTCAAGTTTGCAATCCCACCAACAGGGAATGAGGGTTTCTTCTCCCCCCCCACCTGCTGGATTCCTCACCAGCATTTATTGTTGGTGGAGTTTTTAATAATCAACATTCTGACTGGAATAAGATAGAATCTCATTGTTGTTTTGATTTGCATTTCCCTGATGATTAAGTATTATGAATACTTTCTTAAATGAGAATTGGCCATTTGTGTTTCCTCCTCTGTGAATTCCCTGTTGAGTTCAGTGTCCCATTTTGTGAGAGGGCTGTTTGATTTTTTTTTATTACTTAATTTTTTGAGTTCTTTGTAAGTTCTAGAAATTAGACCTCTGTCCCTGTTATATCTGGCAAAGATTCTCCCAACCTGATGGTGGTCTATTGGCTCTGAGTATGGCATGTTTGTCTGTACAGAAGCTTTTAGCTTGATGAGATCCCATTGGTTAAGTGATTGTTACACTTCATGGGCTATCAGAGGTTTGTTCAGTAAGTCTTTCCCCACTCCTATCTCATAAAAATTTCCCCCTATTTTTTCTTCCAGGGTTTTCAAAGGTTCAGGTCTCATGTTGAGGTTTTAGATCTATTTAGAGTTGATTTTTGTGCAGCTTCAGTCAGGTCTGTGTGTGCTCTAAATGAGTTACCTCATCTGCAAACTGTGGGCTGATGTTGATAAGATCTAACACGTTTCCTAAGGTTCTATGTGATGTGAGAAATAAACTTAGAATAGCTGTGTAAATATTAAATTGCTAAATAAATTCTTAAAGCTATTTATTCAACTTTATGTTAATTAAACTTCCACCTGACAATATTATCTTTTAATTGCTCTAGTAATAATGTTTTAAAACATGAAAAAATTGAGAAAGTCCAGTGATTTGCTATGGTAGCAAACAATTTCACAGAAAATTCCTTTCAACATTTGGAAACTCTATATGTTGGCTAAGACTTCACATTGTTTATTGAGCTACTTGGAACTTAGATTTCCTAAAAGTTTTTTTTATTATTATTATTGAGCATGATTACATAAACTAAAGCAGCTATTAAGACTGCCCACTGTCAGAACGGAAAGTACATTTATTTTTATGGCCTAAGCCTCAGATTCCAAACTTGTCCCCTAACTCCATATCTGTCATGAGAAACTTTTTACTTTACCAGGAACCTAATATCTTTACTGAACAGAAGACTGTGATCAATTCTTCCTCCCTCTCTTCCCTCTTGTTTCTCTGTCATCTTTCTCCCATGTCTGCCATCTTGTTGGGCTCTACTTCATTCCACTGCCTACATTTTTCTGTTCTCCATTTGGGTATGAACAGGAGGGAAAATTAGAGAAGACTGGCATCATAGTATGCATCAGGGGGCAGCTATGTGAGGACCTGAGAGGAACATTGACTTGAATCACCTGACAGGCTAGACAGGAGAGAAAAATCCCCAGCCCATGTGCTATCTAGTTGCTAGAAGCAACAATCTAAGATGGAACAGCAAATGTAGAAAGAAAAAAGAGAGAGGAATATCCTGAAGCACAGCCCCCCGCTATCCCATAGGGACTGACTGAGGCCTTTGTGACCCCACAGTGAATCCTATAACCCCACTGAAGAGGCTGAAGAGGGTCTCCAGGGCAGTGGGGGCTGGGATGAGGGGATAACCTGTTATAATTTATATATATATTATATAAATATATAAATATATATTATATATAATATATATATATATATATATAGAGAGAGAGAGGAGAGAGAGATCCAAAATCTTGAAAATACTGACTTCTTGTGTTTCAGTATGCATTTTATATGTCCACCCATGTATCATAGTAATAATAAAAAAGCTGCATCTTTACTCTGTTCATCCTTCAGGATCTTTATCAACTTAATCAACTCATGTTTCTAAAATTTAGATCTATGGGCTATAGGTCTAAATAGGTTATTTGCATGGAACAAATGTTCTTTTTAAGAATCCCCTCTTTACTTAACACTCTCTTTTCCACTCCCTGTTGGCTTTGTGAATGGGGGGTCTAGAGGGGTGGTGGTTAAGAATGTGTAACAGATGACTCCACAATGCTGGGGTGAACATCCAACCAGACACAATTTATGGAAGGAATGGGATTTAGTTCAGCTCACAGATTCAGGGGAAGTTCCTTCAGTGGCAGAGGAAGCTGTTTCCCTTTCCCAGATCCAAACAGAGAGACAGGGAGAGGGAGAGGGAGAGGGAGAGGGAGAGGGAGAGGGAGAGGGAGAGAGCGCCACCAGCCAGCAAACACCAAAAAGCAGCAAGCAGACCCCAGAGCATAGAACGCTCTCCACACCTTTGGACTGGAATTCAGATTTGCCCCCAGTGAGATGTATTAGGAGTCTGCCTGCTAGGGGCTAAAGCTGCAGACTCAATTTCAATAAGCCTGAGTCTGTAGGGCCATACAAGTTGATTAAGAGAAAACAAAGCCTAATGAGGAAGAAGAGGAAGTCCTTCTGCTCAGGCAACACCATCTTGCACAACGGTAGCTATTTACAGGCTTGGTGCCAAGTCTGTGGCCTAGTTTGGAGAAAATGACTCTCAAAGTAGCTACTTCAGGGTTAGCAGTAGGAAAGCCAGTACCTGGGAAGAGATGTTCAGGAAAGGTGAACCCCATGCAAAGGCCAAATACTCTTTGGTGAAGGCTGGATCTGGTTTGAAAGTCACCCTCTGCAACTTCAAGGCCCATGAAGCCAGGGGTGTTTCTTGTTTTCACCCAGGGTTAGCATATTGCCTGGTCAGATAAATATTTATTGTATTAGTATTTGTTGGATGGATGACTAGCTGAAAAGAAGTATGCCTTCATAATTTTCTGTTGAAGTTAATGGGTTTGTTCATATTTAGAATTATAAAATGCCATTCCCATGGAGGATCTTATAGATCTAGTCTAACCTTTTCATATTATAGGTGACAAAACCAAGGCCTAGTATCCTATGGCCTTGTTAAGGGGAAAGGCTTAGCAGAAGGGTCTTCACTACAGAATCAATAGCTACAGCCCTAAAACTCTTTTCATTTTCATATATTGGTATTTTTTAGATAGTCACAGTTATGTTTATTTTAAAATATTTTATTAAGGGCATGAAGGCTTCTGCCCAGGAACACAACTTACTGAGGGTTAGGAACCTTGCATTGGAAAGCCAGCTCTGAAAGTAAGAAGTCTTTCACCTGAGGACCCAGCTAGCTAAGGGCAGAGAGGCTTCAGCCTGAGAACATAGACTATATTGGCTCCCTCATTAAGGAAATTAGCCTTTTATCCAGAAATGGGAAGACCCCAACACACACACACAACCCACAACACATCAAACTCAGTCGCTCCCATCCCACAATGGAAGTTGCCACTGAAAATTTAGGTAAGACAACAGAATTACAATCCCAAAATGAGAGTAAAATAACCTCAGGACATAATGGCAATGAGGCTTTGTCCGAGATATTGGCTGAGCTGGAAACAGTCAAAATACACATAAATGAAGTGGACCTCAAAAACATGAGCTTCAACATCAGACTTAAAATTGAGAAAAATCAGAGTGACTTCAAAAGAGTTATAAGTGACTGAGGGTAAGCCAAAAACAGGAGGAACTCAATAACCAGGTAATTAAGCTCAATGAGGATACAACCAAATGCAAGAATGAATTCCAGGAAACAATAGGAAAAACAAACCTAGAACTGAAACTGTAACTCAACAAAGAGATGGAGACTAAAGAAAACTATATCAGAAAACAAAAATCAAGCAGAGCTATTAAAAGCCTCTTTAGAATTCCTCAATCCCAGAGTTAATAATCTGGAAAACAGAATCTCAGGTCTCGAAGATGAGACAGAAGAAATAAATAGGGAATCAAAAAACTTTAATAAATTCAAAAACATGTGAACAAAATATGAGGGAACTGTGAGACACCCTAAAGAGACCAAACATCAGGATACTTGGGAGTACCAGAGGAGGAAGAAATCCAGGACAAAGGCATAAAGAACACATTCAACAAAATTATTGAAGAAAATTCTCCCATTCTTGCAAAAGAAAGGTCAGTCCAGATATAAGAGGCCCACAAAACTACAGAGAGGACCAAAGAAGGAACTCTCCTAGACATATGTTAATTAAAATGCTAAACATAGAAAGCAGAGAGAGAGAGAGAGAGAGAGAGAGAGAGAGAGAGAGAGAGAGAGAGAGAGAGAGAGAGAGAGCTAAAAGCAGCAAGAAAGAAACAACACATCACATATAAAGGCAACCCTATCAGACTTACCTCAGACATCACACTGGAAACCATGATGGGCCTGGAACAATGCTCTTCAAGGACTAACAAATTATGGCTTCAAACCCAAACTACTGTAGAGGCAAAAGTATCCCTCATAATAGATGGAGAAAAGAAAATATTCCATGATAAAAGCCAGCTCTACGATTATATGACTACAAATCCAAACTGACAGAGGATACTCCAGGAGATGTTCCACACAGAAAAGAAGGAACAACCAACCTCACGAGTATATACTTATCTGTATCTAAAATATTTTCTCCTCTCTTTGGTTCAATTCCCAGCACTGAAAAAAAAATTTAATAGTATCATAATTGTCAAACTCAATATCCTATGCCTGAAATAACTGATTTCTTTAACTTATTGAATTATTAATGAGGCTAGGCAATTTTCATAAGTTATAAGTCACTTGGATTAATTTTTAGTGGTTTATATTTTTGTGAGGTGTCTAATGTTGTGCTTTCTCGTAGATTTTTAAAACAATTTAGGGAGCTGGGCAGATTCCTCAGTACATGAAGTGTGTGCGCTATGCAAGGATAAGGACCTTAATATGAATCCCCATGTTACAAAACTGGGTCTGGTGGCATCATGCCTGTAATCCTTGCACGAGGGAGGCAGAGCTGGAAGAAGCCCTAGTTCTTGCTGGCTAGCTTGTCTTACCAAACTAAAAAAAACAGGGAAGAGAGTGATTGAGAAAGACTTGACTTTTGACCTCTGGCCTCCACACACACAGCATCTACACACGTATGAAAAGGCCTGTCCACATGTATATCACACATACACATGCAAAAATAATGCCAACAAAATGTTTAAATACATGTATTCTTTGTATTTCCAGTGTTTGAAGAAAGCATATTTCTTCAAATATGCTTTTCAACTTTTAAAAATATTTATTTATTGATTTGGGAGAAACAGAGGCAGAGAGATTATGAGTGTGCCAGGCCTCCTGCCACTGCAAAATATCTCCAGATGCATGTGCCACTTTGTGCATCTGGCTTTACCTGGGTACTGAGGGATTCAACTTGGGCCATCAGGATTTGAAAGCAAGTCCCTTTTGACTACTGAGACATCTCCCCAGTCCCCTTTTGATTTTTAATTGGAGTACTGATGTGGATATCTTTATATGTTGTATTTTATGTCTATTCATCTTTTTCTCTCCATTTTAATGCATTCAGCCACCATAATTAAGCATGGTGCTGGCTGTGTGTTTGAAATTGGCATTTAAAAGGTTGTAATTTTCCCAATGGCTAACATCTATGCCACCACGGGTTGTGATTCTAGAGAAATCAAAATTTTTTTGTTCAGGAAGCGGGGTCATATGTGCTACCAAATTCCCCAGAGTCAGGATTTTGCTTACATGTGTACCTTAATCAAGACTTAGCTCATGGTGGCTTGATCTGGGTTATACAAGTTCTATTTTCTTGGCAAGGCTACATTCTAACTGACACTATGAACCCAAGGTACATAACACTGGTCATCCCTTCCTCGGTGGTTTCTTGCCATTGAGATCCTTGACTGGCTCTGTTAATCTGTCACAAAATGCCAACATAGCACCATCATTTCCTCTTTATGCATTAATTGGAATTCTTTAAAAAGAGAAACTTTTCAATTGCTTGCTTATCTGAAGACAGAATTCATTCTGGAAAGCCATAATAAATGCTTTGTTCATTTCTTTGATTTCCCAGTTTTCAAAATGTGTAATCCATTCCCTGATATCCTGTAATGCTGTGAAGTGTTGCTTTGTCATTAAGCCTTACTGTGAACTCATTTAAACACTTAGCTCATCTCTTTGAGGTCACTATTCTTATTGACAGCCAACCTGGTCCAGTTTGGCCAGTGGGAGACTTTTGACATGACTGAACTTCTTTTGCACAACTCTAGTAGTCTTTTTTAACTATTTTGTTTCCTGTTATGACATTTGTTTCCATGTTCCAAACCTAAAGGCAAACACTTCTCTAAAGTGAACCTATTTCTTTCAGTGGAATGCCTTTTGTGGACTAGAATCTGGAGACACTCGATGCCTCTGGATTGTACTTGTTTTTATACCGGTCAGTGGAATGAGCTGGGAAATATGTTTTAGGATAAAATATATCATGAAGGGCTGGAGAAATTGATAAGTAGTTAAGATGCTTGCCTGCAAAATCTAAGGACCTGGGTTTGATTCCCCAGGACCCACGTAAAGCCAGATGCACAAGGTTGGCACATGCCTTTGGAGTTAGTTTGCAGTGGTTGGAGGCCCTGGCATACCCACTCTTATTATCTCTCTCTCTCTTTCTCTCTCTCTCTCATAAATAAATAAAATATTTAAAAAATACATCATGAAGTGTTCAGTTCACTTAGTAATAGCAAATTTACTTAGCCACTTTAGTCTTTTTTTTAAAAAAAAAAACACATCAAAACTGGTTTAGGAGATAACTGAGTTAGTGAAATGCTTGCCTCAGAAGTATGAGGACCTGAGTTCAATTCTCAGCACATCCATAAAAATGCCAGGTGTGTTGGCACACATCTTAAATCCCAGAGTTTGGGAGGAAGAGACAGAAACATCCCTACAGTTCATTGGCTAGTCAGTCTAGCCTAATCGGTGAGCTCCAGGCCAGGGAGAGAGCCTGCCTCAAAAAAGATGGAGGGGTATACTTGAGATTGAGATCAGATGTTGTCCTCTGGCCTCTATCCATGTGTGCACAGACATACACACTCTATCATACATGTTCACCCCCAAACATTTACTGCATGCAAGTGAACACACTCACACACACACACACACACACACACACACACACACACACACACAAAACTAGTTTATGAAGACACTGGTATATTTATTACTCACATTCCACAGTAGAACAAAACAGTTTCAGAATGTATCTCCCACGAACAGTGTCATTATAGAAAGCTGACTCAGGCCTTTTTCCTTAGCATATGACCTAATACTGATTCATAGTAAAATTGGAATGGTCTCTTTCTATGTGTACCAACTTGAAACAATTAGGGTGGTTGCTTTTAAATTTTATTATTGAAGTAGTATATATTCAAACAGGTATTCAAGGAATTTACCTTCTGTATGTTGCTCTCTCACATTTCTTCTCTCTCCTATCATAACTATTTTAAGGCTTTTCATTTTCCTTCCTTTACGTTTGTATATGTCTTTCTTTTCTTTCTTTTTTTTTATTAAGTAAAAACCGTGCATGAACAATTCACATGTTGGTATTATTTTCCTCCTCCCTGCCCTCCCTCCACAGCAGGCCCACTTCAGTGGGATTACTGGTGTGCTTGCTCTGTGGAATTGAGAGCTATGTGTTGTTCAAGCAGCAGACAGGTGGTGGGGGAGGGGCAGTACCTCTGGGGACTCCCCCTCCATGGCTCTTACAATCTTTCCACCCCCTCTTCCACAAAGTTCCATGATCCATGATGGGTGGATTTCAGTCTACTTTAGTGGTGAGCTCTCAGCATCTTCTAGATTTCAGCTTTGGAGGGGTTTGAGTATCCTCAGTGTCTGTCTTCATCACTACTAGCTCAGGTTGTCAGGCTCGCTGTGGAAGCAGCTCTGTAGCTCATCTCTCCACTTCCTCTGTGGTTTCCTGGGCCCTAGTTGATGTGTTAGGAGTGGTTTTTCTCCTGCCAGGAAGTCAGCTATCATTTCTGGTCTTGTTGGTAGAATTAGGTTGTCCATGGTTCTTGCAGCCTTTTGAAAGATAAAAACAGATTCTCCAGCAGAGTGAGATCAGTATAGGTTAAGTGGGATAAGCAGTGTTAATTTGGTGAAATTATAATGTGTGTTTCCTCTCCCTTGGCCCATTGTTAGTGGAAGCTTCCCCTTAGAGTCCAGATCCCTGGACTCCATAGGAATTTGGCTTAGGTTCCAGTTTGAGCAGCAGTCAGACACTGGATGGGGCATTGCCTCTGGGTATCCCCCCACCATGGCTCTTAGAGGGCCCTTGCTTGCCACCCTAGGTTGAGTGCCACTATTGCACAGGTGTGTCCCTCTTGTTACACTGATTGCTGTCATAAAGCAGTCTTCCCTACTTTCGCCCAACAGTTGGCCAATTTCCCCTGGCAGCTCATGTGGTACATTCCAGCACTCCATGGGCTAACCATCTGGGAACCGGCTTCCTTCCTGGTTCCAGATGGGTCTCTCAATGTTGTTATGTCAGCAGCCTGTGGTGTTTTCAGCAATGGGGTCTTTATCTTTTACCTTGGGCAGGTAATCAAGTGCTTTGATAAAAGCCTTTCTTTTTTGGGGATGTTATGAGTCTCTTCAATCAACAGCTCAATGTGGCTTGTAATGGATTTCTGGTACTGGGAGTTAGGAGCCAGCACCAATGTATTAGGATTGGGCTTCATCCCACCCTTTTCAGGGCCCTTCTTACCAAATGATATCCCCATTTTTCTTCAAAGAGTTAAATCTTTTAGCCTACTGTCCTGGAGTAAGGATTCTGTGGTACCTATTCAATTTTTGTTTAGTGTAGAGTATATCTCTGTCTGCTCTGCCATTCCTTCCCCCCAAACCCTTACATCCCATTATCTGTCTCTTAAGCTGCAGGTCACATTTGCTGGCAGTTCTAGCTGGTCCTGATTAGAAAACAAAGATGAGGGAGAATATGTGGCATTTGTTATCTGCTCTTGTGTGAGTTTGCTAAGTATGGTCAGTTCCAGGTCCATCCATTTTCCTGCAAATTTCATTATGTCATTTTCCCTTACTGCTAAGTAGAATTCCATGGTGTATATATACCATGACTTTGATATCCATTCATCCAGCAATGGGCATTGGATTGATTCCACTTCTTAGCTATTGTGAATTGAGCAGCTATAAACTTGATTGTGTAGATGTCTCTGCGCTGGAGCGAGGAATCTTGAGGGTAGATGCCCAGTAGAGGAATAGCTGGGTCAGGTGGTAGTTCTATATCCATCCTATTCAGGAACCTCCACACTGCTTTCCATAGTGGTTATACAAGTTTGCATTTCCACCAGCATAGTGGTTGTACAGATTTGCATTCTCCAAATCCCCACCAGCATCTATTATTGTTAGATTTTTTAAATAATTTCCATTCTAGCTGGAATAAGGTGGAATATCATAATTGTTTTGATTTGCATTCCCCTGATGATTAAGGATATTGTACATTTTCTTAAGTATTAACCATTTGTATTTCCTCCCTTGTGAATTCCCTATTCAGCTCACTGCCCCATTTTTTTTTATTGTCCAGAATGAGTTACATTGTTAGTGGGCCAACAATGAGTTGTTATCCCCAATTCCTCATTGCCCCCCTTCCCCATCCCCAGTCAGCTGGATATCCTCCTCCGTGGGCCCTCTGGATCAGTCTTTGTGGTAGGGGACCATGGATAGCCCAGTCTTCAGCCGGGTTTTCCTGACCCAAGTGTGTTGTTATGAGGGGTGCCATGCCTCTGGATAGTCTCCCCCACCACGGCTCTCACAATCTTTCCGCCCCCTCTTCTGCTCGGTTCCCTGAGTCGTGGTGGGTGAGTATTAAGGCTGTTTTAATGTTGTGAGCTTAGGGTTTTTGTGTCGAGAATCATTGGTTTCTGTCTCACTGGCTTATCCTGTGTTGATTGAATGGCTGTGGTTGTGGGTCCCTTGTTCATCCCGTCATTCTCTGCAAGGTTCCATATGGATCCTCCACGATATGACTGTGGTGGCTGATCTCTTGCCAGGATCTCAGCTTTCTGCCTGCGGTCGGTTGGTAGGGTTATATGGGCCACAGCTCTCTAGCTGCATCCTGAAAAATACAAACACAATCTCCATCTGAGAGTGAGATCAGTATATGTTAACAAATATACATCATTCTGGATTACCTAGATTCTATTTTTAGAAGCCTCCCCGTCAGTCGTTTGCATAGTGCATCATTTCTTGGGAGCCCAAGAGTATGGGATCCGGTGCATTTTGCCCTGAATCCCCAGTTCCAATCAAGGGTTCCCCTTCACTGTGTGGAATATTTGGCTGAATTTAATAGCTGTTGATTGTCTCCCCCAGGCCCAGGCTCCTCCATTTCACAAGTGCTCCTTTCTTGGTTTGCTGTTCTCTCCCAGTAGGAGTTGTGGTCAGCCTACTCATGGCGCAGACTGTGTTTCATGCCAGTGGTCTGTTTATTCCAGCTGTCGTTGATCTGCTTCCCCTGGTAGCTTGTGTAGTGCCTTCCAGCAATGCACTAACTGCCATCTGGGGGCTGGTTACCATTCCAGACCTTGAAGGGTCTCTCGATGCTGATTGATGGCATTCTGTGGTTTCTTCAGCAACAGGGTTTTGCCTCAGGCCTGGACTGCCATTTTTTGAGTGGATTGTTTGATTTTTTTTATTACTTACTTTTTTGAGTTCTTTGTAGATTCTAGATATTTAGGCCTCTGTCCATAGTGTGGCTGGCAAAATTTTCTCCCAATCCGAAGGTGGTCTATTGGCTTTACACTTGGCATGTTTGTCTGTATAGAAGCTTTTTCACTTCATGAGATCCCATTGTTTGAGTGCTTGTTGAAATTCCTGGGCTATCTCTTTCTTTATTCATAATATAGGTACTGGAATTTAGGAAGATTTGTACTTTTTTATAATGGTTATCTTTATATTTATGCTATTATATGCTACCCATGTCTACTAATTTTTAAAAGATGTGTGTGTGTGTGCACATATGTATGCAAGTGTGTGTGCATGCTTAGAGGCCAAAGGACAACCCTAAGTGTTGTTCCTTACACACTATCCACCTTCTTTTTAAGATAGGGGTGCTCTCTCTCTCTCTCTCCCCTCCCTCCCTCCTTCTTTCCCTTCTGGAGCTCTCCAAGTAAGCTAGACTGGCTGGCCATTGATCCCAATGGATTCACGTCTCTACCTCCCCAGAAGCAGGATTACAAGTACAGCCACCATCCTCAATCTCTTCTATGTGGCCTCTGGAAATGAATTCAGATCCCATTCTTATGAGGAAAGCACTTTACTGACTCAGCTATCTCCCCACCCCTGGTCTCCTAAATTTTATAACTAATTTTGACTATTCTCTGTTGGTTTCATAGTATAAGGGAAATCTAATATGGTTTCTTCCACCTTCCCTTTATCCCAGCATTAATTTGATGGAGTGTCTTTCTGTGGGTATTATGCACACCCAGTTGGTTTTTATACCTGCCAACCTGGACTCTAAAGTGCTTTAACTGGATTACACTGTTTGCTTGTCAGCAAGGTTACTCAATGCCAAGTTGTTCTAACTCACTTAAAAATTAGTTACAGAAAATGATTGTGGTCAAATCCCTGTAAAGAATCGGGTGTGGTGGTGCATGCCTTTAATCCCAGGCACTCAGGAGGCTGAGGTAGGAGGGTCCCTGTGAGTTCAAGGCTACCTTGAGACTAGTTAATTCTAGGCCAGCCTGGGCTACAGTGAGACCTTACCTTGAAAAATCAATGTGACACATAGCAATCGCTCCCTATAAACAAACTATGAGATGGTTTATTTATATTTTATGCAGTTATTTGTTTGGTAAATATTTATTAAGTCTATTTGTGAATTAATCCATCCATTTAATTACTTTGTTGAATGAATATTTACTAAGTACTTGTATGTACTCATTTACTTGTATATATTTATTTATTCAATAAGTATTTGAGAGATTTATGTGAGCTAGACCTTGGAGATACAGTGGTTAAAGAATGGACATGGTCCCTACATTAACAAAATTTCCAGTCTCCCATCTTACCAAAAGTCAGAAATTATGCATTTTTCTGAGTAAGTTTTTTTCCCCTGATACTCCCCCTCTTGGAATCCCTAGCTTACTGTTGCTTAACTTGCCTGGAAATAACTTACTCATTTGACTAGATTGCTGGATACTCACTTCCTATTTGGCTCAAACTTGGACTAAAACAGTAACTGCTAGAGTAAGTTGTTCAGAATTCATCCACACTTCCTTTTCAAATGACAATTTGTTTTTCTATCTCAGTTCAGAGTATAATGCCAAAGAGATCATGAACTGTAAGTCCAACATTTGTAGATAAGGAAAGTTTCTTTATGTCAATTGAATGTTTCCTGTTTTTCATCCTCAATAAAATTTAGCTGATCAACACATCAGCTCACAGTCATTGTAGTCATGCTTAGCTTTTCTTTGTCATTCCATGATGTATGTTTTAGCCCATTGAAAATATACATTAATGTCCAGGTAGCAAAATATTTCAATGTAAATATTTTTTAAAAATATGTCAATAAGCAAAACATCAGACATTTAATACCAACTTGCCACATTTTTTTAAAAAAAGCAAGAAGTTATCTAAAAATTTAAAGCATCAAATCTGAAACCCCAACTAATATAGTTATTCATTCTTACCCTCAGGTAGGTAGAAAGAAGGCAAGTGAGACCAGCACAACCCAGAAGAATAGCCCTTCCAGAAAGCTTACACATACGTTTTAGTAATGGAGTCATTTTTTCAATCCATTGAGTGGTATTTCAAAAGTATGACTGGATGGCAAGGTCCAGAGATGGCTATAAGATTCATAAAAATAGCACAAATGAGTCTTGGGAGATTGCTCAGTGGGTAAGGGTGCTTGGTGCACAAGCATCAGGGCCGAAGAGAACCTGCTTTGCTCAAGTTCATTTCCCAACACCCATGCAAACAGCTGAGTATGGCCATGCACACCTGTTAGTCCAGCCCTATGAGGAGCAGAGACCAGAGAATCACTGGGGCTCACTGGCCAGCCAGTCTGACCAAAACAGCAGCTCTGGGTTCAGTGAGAGACCCAAGCTCAAGGAAACCCTTGAATGAACAATGGAGGAGGATAGCTGACATTCTCTTCTGGCCTTCATATGCATGCAAACACATAGGTATATACATCTGCACACACAGATGCATACATCACAGACATTACATACAATGTGTAAAATAAAAACAGAACACAACACAAATCACGGAAACAGCCTAGGCCTTAGTACATGTCACATATATTGAGTGAAGACAGCAGATTGTACTCCTGCTAACGGGGCAGCCTCTTGGAACCTGTGAAAGTCAGTCTGATAACTACCACCTGACAGTTGCAGTGTAGGAAAGCACAGCTAGTGCCATCATATTTAATAATTTTTCTAATTAAAGTGGAAAACAGGTCTTTATGGAAAATCTATAAATTTTTAAATGTTGCCAATGAATTTTCTACTTTTAAAAAAATACCATGTACACTAAAACACCTGAAGATTATCTGTGCTGTTGGCTCGCAATCTCTGGCACAATATGTCCAATTATGACAGGGTTTAAGGTCTACCTTCTGTATTTTAAAAGACTTAAATACTATCTTGCTTTCTTTTTCTGATACAGAAATTTGCCAAAATGGATATATTCTTAAACTGTTACACCCAATCAGTAATAACTGCAAATACAGTATTTCCATGAAGAGAGGCTATTTATATTTGCCAGAAAACACATTAAAATGTTTTGAAATAGTCCACTTAGTGAACTAGAAACAGCTGTGTTTGGACAAGTGTTTGCTAGAATTTATTTAATGTTTTTTCATTCATTTCTATTACTTATCAAAGTTGGTATTAAGTGAAAACAATTATAATATCCTTAGTGATACTATTTTGTCTGCTTTTTCAAAAACTAAGACAAGCTAAAGAACTCTGTAAATATCATAAGAAGCAAATTTCCTGGTAAACTGTGTTAATTTCCAAACACCCACTCTTTCCTGAGGAAATTCCGAGGTAATTCTTACTGTAATTGTGATAAGTAACAGCTATTTTCTGTTACAAGTTAATTGAAGTTTTTAAAGAAATTGATCAGGCAGCTAACTGGATCCTATTAGTATATAAACTAAGAGACTATGAGTATTTACCTTCTTATATGTACCACTTTATAATACCCACTGAGTTAGTAGACGGTGTTTTGCCCTCTAGAACATATCTGTTAGGATTCAAACATTCAGCGATTGAATTTGATGCTTTTTTTGGGAATTTTAATCTCTTGATGCTAACATTTGGCTCACCCACCTACTGAAGTTGTTTGGATTAACTAACTCTGGCCTTAGTTCTATATCCTTAAGGTAGATCATGCTGACTTGAGATCTTACCCTGATTAGCAAACCATCAGTTTGGTAAGCTTTTATTCCAAGCGCTTTTTGATTCTAAATGGTCTAGGCAGTAGATACTCCACATCAAATTAACTCATTCACAACTCTCCTATTATCAGTATCAAGTTGGTGTCTTTTCCCCTTTACACATACCCACGAATGTGCACACTTGCACATTTTTCAGGCTGCTAGTGTTACTTTTGTAAGTGACTGACAGGGATGATCATTTTGGCCCAATTCACATATGTAGGTGCAAAGAGAAAGCCATGTATTGTGATTTCCTTCAGTGGCATGCCATAACCCCTGTAGATTCCTCACACAGGTGCTGAGCACATGCACATTCAGAGAGCTTCCCCTCTGGTGGGCAGACAGGTGAGCATAAAGTTAGCACCATGGATATGAACTTGCATTGAGTAATGGATGGAATATGGTGGCCTCATTTGTTAATCATTTTTAGTTCCGTAGTGCCAGGCACTAATCTCAAAACTCAGGATACATCAAGTAAAAAAGAGTCAGAGACATTTTGCTTTAAACATTTGCAGAACCCATGCAAAGGCTTCCACTGGGGTACCGAGTTTTGGCCCTGCTTATGTGACAAGGAATAGCTTTAGTGAACAGAATTGAACAGCTCTATACACTAGCAGTAAGTTATCCAAAAATGAAATTGAGAAGAAAACTCCATTTATAATAGGTTTATAAAGAATAAAATACCTGGGGATACATTCAATTTAAAAAATAGCCTGTCCAAATGCTGCCAGGATTTAAAGCCCTCCTATGGATGAATTAGTCAGAATAGAACTCAAACACCCCCATATTCCTCTCTCAAGTTCCATTTTACAAGATCAATGCAGAAGTTAGAGTTGTGACTTTGGAGTTTCACTCTTTCTAAAGAGCACTTCTGTGATTAGCAGTGAAAGGCTTCATTGTCCATCACCACCTGCCCTCCCAGAGGGGAGCAGAGGGTAGGTACCCAGGCGGCCTGCACGCTAGGTGCTGCTGCTGCAGCGGAGTTCTGGGCTAGGCGATCACTATGGGCACCCTGAAAACATGAAGGCAGCAGGAGATCCATGCTCTGTTGTGAGGAGCACTGACATCCCACCAAAGCCTAGGGCTGGGGTCCTCTAGAGACAAAGAGCTGAAAGGAGAGGTGCTCTTCCACACACCAGGGATTCTGAAGCTAGGCAACCAGGCCACTGTGCCAGCACAGAAAGCCGCTAAAAGAACCCGTTCACTTCTTTCAGCTCATCCATGCTCCCAGGGGCACTCCCTTGAGATAGGGTCAGACTGAGGTGCATTCATCCTCAGACATTTGTGGACATGGCATGAGATAGTCTGGTCTCTAAGAGCCCTGTCCCCCTTTCTGGTTTCTGGAAGGCTGTGTGGAGGACCAAAGGCTAATTGACCATCCCCTGGGTCCACCCAACTCTTCTGGACCTGTGCGGTAGCTTTGGTCATTCTGCTCACTTTACCCTGGCTGTGCTTCCTGGCTGTGGCTATTTTCTGACCCTCATAGGACTGTCCTTCATGATGGAGTCTTGTGTTCTTTGTTCTTACTCCAGTCATGCTGTGAAGTTTTAGTCTGTCTTATTTCCTGCCTCTCAGGTTCATAGCACACTGATCCTGCTACTATCCCTCCCTAGGATCTTGGAAAGTGTGGATCTTTTAAGCAAGGGATGAATGATTGTTGGGATCCCAATTACACTTTTATTGGGACAAATATATTTTAAAAGGAATGATGGTCACTGGTATGTAAATGCTCAGGTGTGCTTTTAACGTATTTGGCTATGCATTTATCTTAAAATGGTCATTTAACCTGGAAGTCCTATACACAGTTAGACACCTGCAATATTCTAGGTCCATCCCCTTTGACATGGTAATGCCTGGGAGGTCCTGTTGTTTGCCTCTTCTGCTCCCCCTCCCTTGCATTCCTGTGGCGGGCCACCAAAGGAGGAACAAGACAGCTGTGAGAACAGTCACAGATCTCTGCTCATCCTGTGAGCCTTGTCAACTGCACAAAGAGGAGAAGCTGTGGCCAAGCCAGCCAGTTTCATCCAGCTCCTCTCTGCTCTCCAAAGCCCATTTCAAACCAATCTCCTTTGTTCTAGTTAGCTCTTTCTACATTTGTCTTCCGTGATAGTAAAGTTGGAATGGACGTGAGGCAATGAACATGAGATTTACCACTACATTGTTAGTTTTAAGATAAGCTTAGATCAACAACAGTTTAGTGAAAATCCATCAGAATTTACCAAACTAAGCTAGAGTTCAAGGTCAAGTACAGCAAGGTTCCTGAAAGCAAGGCTGGCACAGCCCGAGACACGTCTTAAAATATGCTGATCACGGTGGACAATGTATACAGTGAGAGATGCTGCCAAAGATAGAAATGCAGTAGCAAGAGGTAATTTTGCCTAGAGATGTCAGGGGACATTGGTTTACAGACTTTAGATAACAAGCTCTGGGAATAGGGAATTAAGAGGAGACCTTTAACTGCCCCATCTTACTGCCAGGGAAACCTAGAGACATACTGATGAGTTGAGAAGACAAAGTGGAGATCATGGAGGCCAAGTTGACAAAAAAACTTGAGTGGCCATACAGAGAACCCCAGGGGCCTGAAGAGAGCATGGGTCACTCTGTGCCTGTGGGGACACTGCTGAGGTAGGGCCTCGCATTGAGGAAAGGCCATTAAACCTGGGGCTCTCACAGGGCCAGGAACAGCTCATGCTCTCAGCCCCCAGAAGAGAAAGACCTCCTCACACATGGAGTGTTGATAAAAGAGCCCTGTTTCAGCAATGGAATGGAGCATTTCTAGCTAAGAGGTTATTCTGAGTCTCTAGAGCAAAGGTTAAAAGCAAATTTAGGGGCTGGAGAGATAGCCCAGTGGTTAAGGCACTTGCCTGCAAAGTCTACCAAGTTCAATTCCCCAGTGCCCATGTAAAGTCAGATGCACAAAGTGGCACATGCATCTGGAGTTCATTTGCAGTGGCCAGAGGCCCTGGTGTACCCATTCTCTCACTGTGTCTGTCTCTCTCTGCTTGCAAATAAATTAAAATATTGTTTAAAAACAAACATTGAAAGAATAAAACAGTTACCAAGTAACATAGCTATATGTTCCTAAAGCCTAAATATATTTAAAGAAACACCATAAAAAATCCATCTCATGCCTATAAAATCCACAATTCCCAACATTAAAAAAAAATTGGTACACATGTAAAAAAGCAGAAAAAGACCTATTGGTAGAAAAATCAATCAATAGAAAAGACAGAGGAAACGCTGGGGAGATGGTTTATAAGGTGTTGTGCTTGCTGTGCAAGCCAGAGGACCTGAGTTCAAATTCTCAGACCCATGTAAAAACCTGGGTGTGGCAGCACATATCTGTAATCTCAGCCCTGGGGGAAGAGGGACAGAAATAGGAGGATTCCTAGGCCACAGGTTCGCCTAACCAAACCTGTGAGTTCTGGGTTTAGTGAGAGACCCTGTCTCAAAAATAAATACTGGATACCAGTAGATGATGATGTCCAATACAGACCTCTGGCCTCCACACTCTCTTGCACACACACACATGCACACCATATAAACCAAAACCCTCTGGTTATGTCCTTGTCTATATGATGCTGAGCCAATGAGAAAAGAGAAGCAAAGATTAGAAAGTAGGAATTCTGTAACCAGTGACTCATGTCTAGGAAAATGCAGGAGAGAGGAGGTATTTGACACAAGTGGATGGGTTGGCCTTGACCAAGAAGAAAGGAATACTTACATTTTTAATTTATTAGTTAGTTTGTTTTTTCGAGGTAGGGTCTCACTCTAGCCCAGGCTGACCTGGAATTCACTATGTAGTCTCAGGGTGGCCTTGAACTCACAGTGATCCTCCTACCTCAGCCTCTCAGTGCTGGGATTAAAGGTGTGTGCCACCTTGGCAGGCCATGGAATACTGAATTTCTGACATTTGAGGGAGCTGAGGATAAATGGGTCTGCTGACATGGCAGATGAGTTCAGGTGGCCTCATTGTTTTCTGGAAAATGAGTTAGTTGGGTAAGGAAGCTGTGGGCTGATCTAATGCCCATTTGGAAATACTAAACGAAGCAGTTTAATTGACAGCTTGATTGCATTTGGAAACTATCAAATTTCTGTGCTGAGGATCTCCAATGGTGGAAGAGAGAGGAGTAGAGCGAGAGCAGATAGGGTGGAAAAGATGTACGCTTTCAAGTTCATGTTCTATCCAGAAGCATGAAGCAGTACTGTCAGCGAGGCCAGGCCACCTGGACCACTCCTAGTGACCATGTACATACCCAAGCAAAGACCTGATTGTTTCCTCATGCCCACCCCTTCCAGATAAGTTCATTTGGTAAAAGTTCTTACTGAGCTGTTTCTTTCCTTGGAATGTCCTAGACCTTCAATTTTTGAAATTTTTTCCATATTATTATATGACATTCATGAATCATGAACTCTTGTTAAACTTTTAACTCTAGAGCAAATGTTTCCTTCAAGTCACAATTATCAACAAGACAATTCAGTAACAAAAGTATGTATTGTGAAATCATATTTGTGAACTTCTGACATTTTATCTAACCTTTCATGTGTATACTCTGACAATTTCAGATTGGCCTCCATGCTATATTTCGTTGGTTTCTGCATTTTTAAGACATGAAACACTTGGTTTTTGTGTTCTCTTGTATCGTTCAGTACAACCATTTTTTCCATATCTGATACCATGCACCAGTGAAGCGATTTCACCCACCACATCTGAGCCTAGAGGAGCTTGTGGCTTCACAGAAGAGTCACTTTTCCATGAATATTAACATTCAGATTATGAATTTAGTTTTAATGAGCTAAATCTATTCATATTTTGGTCTTTTTTTTTCTAAAGGAGAATTGCTTTCAGTAGGGGAAACTGCCCCTAAAATTATCATCAACCTTCATTCTAGCATCTATGACTTAACCTTCCTTGACTTAAATAGAAACCATAAAGACAAATTAGGTGTTTTGCTCACTGAGGCATCTTCATGGGTTCATAAGGCATCAGAGGCTGGTTGAGTGATGAGGACAGCAAACAGGTAAAGATAAACTTTTCCAGACTTCTTGCCCTCTCTGTGCCCATAAAACCAGTGAGCATCCATCACTGGCTCACCTGTCATTAGACTTCAAACCCCTGCTGGTAAGGATGTCAGAGAGGGGGCAGCTAAGCGTGCTTTACCAGCGCTATATCTGCTTGTGTGTGCCTCTTGGAGCCAACCACCGAGCTCCAGCTCGAAATTGGACTCTAAATCCCTGTTGCTTGCAGCAATCATTTCCTAGCACATTTGACAGTCTTTAATTATTAAAAAGAGTACCTGTGCATTTCACAGAAGAGAGAATGCATACAAACCAAAATAGAGGCAGAAAATCAATGCATACCTATTGCCCAGAGAACATCATTCCAACATCTCTGTTCTCAGCCTTCTGGATCTCTCCATAGTCCCATACTCATGTGTCAATTAGACCCAAGTCTACAAGCAGAGCTTGTTTTCAGAGCTGGTTTGGTTTCAGTTGTGCCTCCCCCTGGCCATCCTATACCAGGCTTAAAGTTTGCCTTTTCTCTGATAGTTGCTGGTTTCTTTTAGTAGGAAATGACATTAAAGACTATACTGTGAGTGTTAGGGGTCCTTGTTTTTGCTGATTTGGTATTGCCTATAAAACATATTGATGGACAAGCTAGGATATTTGATTTTTAGTTATATAACTTTTATACTGAAAATCTCAATTTTGTTATCTTTTACATTTGTTTTTGTTTTATTAAGTTATAATGTGCATAGCATAAAGTGACCTCTTCAGTAACCTGCAGTACAGTTGTATATTCACCATGCTCTAATTTTCAAGTATTTCCATGGAGCCCATTAAGAATGCTTTCCTCCCCTGGCTGCAGTATCTATAGGCAACCACTGAATTTTTCTGTTTCTATAGATTTAGGTTTGCCTATACAAGATACTTCATAACAATGGAAAAATACCATTTGTGGTCTTTGAATATGATCTCTTCATTAGCTTCACAATTTGAAGATTCATCCTTATTGTAACAGGCATCAAGAGCTGTTTTCTTTTTATTGTGGAATAATACCATAAGGGATGGATACATAGTCCGTTCATTCATCAATTATTGGAGATATCAATTGTTTCTTTTTAAACTATTATGAATGTTGTGCTTGTCAAAGTTTGTGTTAAAATTTTTATGTAAAGCTGCATTTACATAAAAATGTGCATCTGAGTTATTTCTGATGTCATAGTCTTTCAACCTGATAAAGTTGCTTCAACGTTTCTTGTAAGATTTGTTGCAATGATTGTTTCTATTTTGTGTTTTTTTTTTTTGGAATGTCTTTATTTTTTCTTAACTGTTGAAAGATACTTTTGGTGGAGAGAATTTTGGTGGAAAGCATATGTTTTTTTCTGTCATCATTCTGCATGTCACGTAACTGCTATTTGGTCTCCATTATTTTTGATGAGACATCATTCGTTGCTCTTACTGATTCCCTTTTACACAATAAATGCATTTTTATTTTGCTTATTTATTGCTCTCAAGATTTTTATCTTTGTCATTGGATTCTAGCATCTTTACTGTTTTTGTAATATTTTTGTTTATCCTACCTGAAATTCACTGAGTTCTCATATGTGTAGATTAATTTTTTCATGAATTTGGAGCTTTTAGTTATTGTATCTTCAAGTATGTTCTTTGTCCTCTTGCTCCATTCCCTCCATCACATGCAACGGTAGACTATGTTGCATCACTCATTTCTGGAAGGATCTATGCTTGAGTCTTCATGCTTTTTATCTGCCCTTAAAATTATATGTTCTCTACTTATTTGTTGTAACATTCACTCATTCTTCTCCATGCCTATTCAAATTTACTATTAACTCCTCCAATGAATTTTATAGTTATTATAGTTGTCTAGAAAATTCAATTTAACGCCTTCAAAATTTTTCCTTATGATATTCTCTAAATTATGATCATAAAAATTTTATTTCTTTTTTGTATGTATGTTTGGTGTGGATGTGTCCATATTCATATGTATGTGGGTACATACATATACACACATTCCTATTTTTTGAAAACTGGACAAAGGCTTCTAGCTCAGTCCTAGCTTGATTTCTCAGTGTCTTGTGACTGAAGCATGTCTTTAGCAATAGTGTCTTACCATCTAGTTATGGTGGGCAACTATGAGCCTTGGCAATATCCTGGATTATTTGGAGGACCTCAGGAGCCTCCTTGACCAGCTTCTCACTGGCACTGAAATTTTTCTGTAACAATATATGGGTACTTCTGCCAAGACTTTTTTGACATATACATGCATGCATACATACATACATACATACATATTTAATTAGCTAACAAAGAAGTAGGTTTCCATATAGCTCATCCGTAACTCCAGTTTTGATTAATTCTCCTCCCACCCACTCATTTCTTTCATCCTTCTCCCCTGACCCCACTTACTATTAACTGTGTATTTAAAGTTTTAATCACATAAATTTATTATTATAGGTTATAATGTGTTCTATTTTATTAAGTACAGAGTTTAGGGGCAAGGGAATTTGGAAGTCAAAGCAGGCCTTCTCATAAAGTGGTATTTAGGCCAAGGCATGGAGTGAAATTTGGAGGGAAGTGTTGGTAAAGAATGGCCAAGGCTGAGATACTGGGAAAGAAGAGAAATCTGTTCAGCTATGGGACTAAAGGCAGCCAATGAACAGAAGACTGGGACCTTGATGATGAGCTAGGAGAGGAGTTTGGAAGAAAGGCTGGGATGTATACCGGGCCTCATGGTCACCTTCTATTTCTGGGACAAAGTACTCAATCCAAAGCAGTTGATGGGAGGAAAGGTTTTTATTTTGGTTTATAGTCCCATGGAGAAGTGTCATGATGGTGGTGGGGTGGGCAGAAGCATGGCATGAGCAGAGGCTGGACATCACCTTTGTCACAGCAGGTGGAAAACAGCAGCAGGAGAGTGAGTCAAACTCTAGCAAGGAGGAGCTGGCTATAACACTCCCTAAGCCAGCCCTTAAGAACACATCTCCTCTAGCAAGGCCCCACCTCCCAAACTGCCATCAGCTGGGGAGCAAGCATTCAGACCACATGATTTTATGGGGGACATGGGTCTTGAATTTTCTTCCACTTGAAGAAGCACCCAGAATAATGTGATCTTCTTTAATGTGTTTAGAAAAGAACCCTGTTGGAAAGTAGATGGGTGGGGTCCCTGAGTTTGGCCCAGGTAAGGCAGGGGAGGAGAGGGTTGCAGAAAGAAGGCTCTCTAACTGTCCAAGTGAAAGGTGATGTGACTTGGAGTAAGAGTAAAGTGAGCTGATACAGGAAACATTTTGGAGGTGAGAATAACAGGATATTAAAAACATGAATTTTTCATTTTTTTTAATCTTTAGTATTTGATACTATAGCATGAGCGGTTTTAAATCAACCCTAATTCAAACTTCTATTGCATTAAAGTTTAAATAAGATAAAACTTTAGTCTTTTATATTATATTATGATGCTTATTAACTAATTGCCCCACTATTCTGAGTAAAAACCATATTTTATTAGAGATGAAAAGGGATTAAACAATACCTCGTTATGTCCAAGGTAAACTTTTCTTTTAAATATTTTATTTATTCATTTTCAAGCAGACATATATATATATATACAGAGAGAGAGAGAGAGAGAGAGAGAGAGAGAGAGAGAGAGAGCGCACACCAGGGCTACCACCTTGTGGGTCTGGCTTATATGGGTCCTAGGGAATTGGACTTGGGCCTTAGGCACTAGAGGCAAGTGCCTTAACCGCTAAGCCATCTCTCCAGCCCCCAAGGTAAACTTTTCTTGCAAAGGCATCTATCTGGACAAGGGTTGTGGTTTTGAGTTTTTGTGACTGGTCTATATGGACTTAAATTCTAAGTGTTTTTATTAACTAGAATTTTAATTATGACCATGGGCAAATTCCTCTTCTAAGCTTTAGTTGCAAATGGAATAAAACGGTCCCTGCTTCCCAGAGCATTTTTGAGGTAGCTGATAGATGACTCTTGATCATAAGAAATACTCAGCAATTATGTCTCTCAATTTACAAATAGTCATCCAGTAATCACACTGTTTGAATTGTTTGTTAAACCCGGAAATATGATTTTTAATTAAAAGACTTTAACTGAATCTTTTCAGTTTTTAGATGAAGAACTCACAGCTCTACAGAAGCAAAGAGCTCAGAGGAAGCATAATAGAACTTTAAATGCCTGGCACCTTCCCAAAGAGCTACACTGCCTCGTGCTGAACTTTCTAATGCTCAGCTGAATGACTGACAGGATATGTACATGTCCATGTTATCTTCTGATGGCTAACCATGACCTTATGTTCTCTTTTCTAGTTATATGCTAAGGGGAAAATTCCTGGAACCAGAATGGCAGAGTTAAAAGCCAAGTACACCTTGATGCATGACACAGTGGTGAGGTATGCCATATACCAACATGGAGATACTTGTGTGTGTGTGTGTGTCTGCAGTATGTGTTGGTGTTGGTGTGGGTGTGGGTGTGTGTGCACTTGTGCGCACAGATGCTGGCTACCAGAGAATATCATGTGTCTCCCTCCATTGCTCAGCCATGAGTCTCATTGAGATGGAGTCCCTCACTGATTCTGGAGTTTGATGCTTGTTGTGAGCCCCAACAACTCTCCAGTCTCTGCTCCCCACTATACTGGGGTTACAGACACGCTGGTACACCTAGCTGTTTTACCTGGGTGCTGAGGAATCAAACTCAGGTGGTCTCAGGCCCCATCAGGCTTCACGTTCATGTGATAAGTGCTTTTATCCATCCAGCCATCTCTCTAGCCCCAAGACAATTTTTTATCATATCTTTATTTTCTTACTTGTACTGTGAACTGTCTTCATGTGACAGTTTTAGCTTTCTCTAAAAGTAGACTTTGAGGCAAGGATTTGAGTTTAAGTGGTTTGAGAGACTATGGGAGAAGGTGTTGTGAGACGAGAGGAAGGAGTCCAGCTGGTATGAGTTCTTCTGTGGTTCACACTGTCTCACGGAGGACTTTTTGGGTGACTGTATAGGACAATCTCAGACACTGTTAGTGAGATGTATCATAATTTGGGTTTTATCTGTTTCCATCCTTCTCCCGGCACATCTAGATGCTCTTTGAGATACCTAGGATTTTCTAGAACACCATAGCTCTCGAGCATCGGGGCACAGGTGCTGCCCCATGTGTGATATCTACTGAAGCTACTTGGGAAAGGGGGGTTTGTGGGACACTGCTGCTGGACCTCTCCTCAGCTGACATCACCACTCCGAATTATAGATTCTCTGACAATCCTGGTCTGGTATCTCCAACACTTCTCAGCTCTTCCTCCTACCTCAGGTTACTCACCTTAGCCAAGTACAAGCATTAGGTCAAGAAATGAGGCTTCCATAGAACTAGTGAACAGCTTGCCTCGGCACCTGCTCTTAGCCAAGGAGGACTGAGGTTAGCTAAGAGCTCTTAACTACCCAGGGACAAGTAACACTGCATGACCAAGGCTGAGCAAGCAGTTACTTTCCTTCTGGTCTCCACATTTCACCTCCCCTTGACCCCTGGGTTCCCTCTTTAGCCATTATAAACAGCCACCACTCTCTCACATCCATTGCTTGGGGCATAAGTGGACCCTTCACTCTTGTTTTGGGCCTACAGACAGAAAGGCTGCAAATAAGAATCAACACTGGTTAAGCTCTACCTATGAGTTAAATTTTCTTCTACTAACTACACTGTAAGTTAAATTCTCTTCTGCTGACACTATTTTTCAAATAGATGCATAAATTGTCCTTTTTGTTCTGTCTGGATCCTAACTGCTGTGTTACCCACCTCTCTGTGGGAAAGCAGACAATGTGAACCAATCCAATGTCTTATCATCCCAGCCATGGAAGACTATCATACTAAGGAGACCAGAACTTTAGATTTAGAGTATGTTAACATATAAGGAAATTAAATCATAAGATAATGAATGCTCCTGTTTTCATTAATGGACAGTTCACACATTGTTATCATAACCGCTGGGGCTGCTGTTTGGCACCTAACATGGTTCCTGGAAAACATTATGTGCCAGTAAATATTTTGCTGGATGCTATGGAGCACACAACATTCAAGGAAATAGGGAAATGGGTGGAGCTGGTAACTTTGGATGAGACAGGTTGGATCAAGTTATGGGGCCTTTCTGCAAATGAGCTGAAACCAGAGTTCTCTTGGTGAGGTAACTTGATAGGGTGCCCACAACAGAAGAGAACTGGCTTTAAAACAGGAAACGCAAGGTTTTGTCTCTGGATAGCAGAAGATAGGTGAGGGCTTCTGATGAGCCATGTCTGCCAGGGATTCTGGAGCAAGAACTAGCTTGCAGTGTAGGTGAGTTCTAGAAGATTCCAGGGAGTGAACAAAGTACAATTTCTCTGTCCCTCCAGGTTTGCCTCTATCAGATATTTAGCCCCTTTCCCAAAAAGTGACAAGGTCATAGGCAAGAACTGGGGCTATAGGAATCCCCCTCTTCTGTGATGGATGAGTCCAGTTCTAACCAAGCATCGAGGTTAGGATAAAAACTTAGAAATAACTGTCCTTAATTTTATAAGAGAGTTTTCCTAGTTTCCCAGTGATGTGTCATTAGAAGACTTGCGGATAAAGCTTTTCCTACAGTCACATCTGGAGGCATCAAGGCTTCAAGAAAATGAGGATTGCTGAGGCAGAAGAGAGTTTCACTTTCCCCTTCCCTTTTTCCCTTGGAAGCCCTGGCCATTCTTGAAAGCCTAGAGGGATATTCTGTTTCTCTTTGCTCTGTTGTCTTCACGGTCTGTATCTAAACACATGTGGTGGTAGCTGGCCGCGGGTATTCCAGCTCCCTGTGCACATCCCAAGCCCGCCAGGACTGAACCCCACTGACATCAGCACCAGATCCAGTACTTAACTGCCCCCCCATGTGTGAGTGAAGTGACCTGAATCTGGGTGTGTGTGTGGGGGTCTGACCTGCTCCCCTCGCAGCCCCCAGTGAGCTGGGCGGTGCACTGCGGTCCTCACCCTGTCCTGCTTCCGTGGCCCAGCACGCAGGAGTCGGAGGTGCAGCTGTTGCAGGACGCCAAGCGCTACGTGGAGCTGATAGCGCAGCAGCAGGCCCACCTGCAGCAGGCCGAGGAAGTCCCCAAGGTCGTCCAAACCGAGGTGACCAAGATGCGAAATCAACTGCTCAAGTATCAAAACGAATACATGGCCGTGCAGGAGAGGGAGTTCCACACCACGTACAGGTTAAATAGGTAAGTGTCCATCCTCCCCCACTCCAGGAAAGTCGTTTACACAAAAACAAGAAAAATCAAATGAGGACGTCATCTTGGGTGCAAGCAGTACGAGCTCAGTTCTTCCCCTGACTCCAGCCACACGGATCACATAACTTCAAGGAAGACAACTGGAGATCTCTGCAGCATTTCCTTAGTCAGCTTCAGGAGCTGGAGCCAAAAAGGACCCTGCCTCACACCAAGACTTGGCAGGTCTTCTCCCTCACCCTACCAGACTGGTTCCTTCCTGGCTCGAAGATGGTAATTACAGGGACCAAGGAAGAAAGCCATGCACTTTTTGGAAGGCACCATGATTGATCCAAACTGAGAGGATGTCATTCAGTGGACTTCAGGTGGTATTGGCAGAAGGGAAGATGCTGTTTTTAAGAATCTCTCCCATGGAGTTCAGGATAGGGCCATTCATTCAGCAAGTCACACTGTTTAGACAGAATCTCAGAGAACCTGCATTCAGGCTTTGAGCTGTGGTGTGCTGCAGAAAGTCAAAACTACCCTCCTAGAATTTGTTACCATTTAAGGTGGCAGAGCTTTGTCTGGCTATTTTTAACAATGGGCAGATTTCTGACAGTGCAGATAAATTCAGTCCTGCCCAGAGAGACAAGACTTGAGTAGACTCCTAAAATCCTTGCAAACTCTGGGTCTTGAAATCTCTTTTGGAAGCCTAGATTTTTCAAGTGTGAGGGAGAGATAAAGAAGTCAGTTTAAGCAAGAGAATTCTATTCAGAGAAGGGGGAAAAATCAGAGGTTTTTTTTTTTTTTTTGCCTTTCAATCTAAACTTGTTCCAGACTCACCAGTTAGTTCTATAAAAAGAAAGCTTAGCTATTTCTGTGCTCTGTAAGCACTCTTTCAGATGAGAAAATAATAAAATTAAAACAACTGGTGGTTGTGCATTAGCATGGAAAATGAAAATGCTTGACATTTTGTGAAAGGGTAAGAGGAACAGAAGTCAGTTGATGTTTAAATTGTTTAAAATTTCCAAGTATTTCTGCCAAGAAAACAGAAAGAAAGAAAATACAACTCTTGCCTTTTAGGTATAGACAGGCTAATTGTTCCCTGAGCTACTTCACATAGGGAAGGGGTGATGCGTGGTGAACTGCTGTGATGCCATGCAAATTAAGAACTCTGCCTGAGTTTCTGAGTTTTATGATAGTAGCTTGAGCAGACTCCCCTGTACTCGCATGTGTCAGCAGCTCAATATCTATCTAGAAAGTTCATTTTCCTTAAAAAATAAATAATGGAGATACCACAGGCTTTGTACTTCATTGGTTTAACACATTCAATATTTTGTGACACAGAAATAAATTTACTCAACACCCCCAGGGGAAAAAAAGGAGATATTTCCAAGCACAGATAAAAATAAAGAAATGAAGCCAGCGAAGAAAACTATTCATCTAAATATACAGATGATATTTGTCAAACCAACACAGTAAACTCACTTTATTCTGTGTCTAAATAAAAGAGGACCAATTATCTAGCGCCTCTCCACCCAGCATCTTTAGGGACTTCTGAATCATTGGCAACTGGCAAGAACAGGAAACAATGTTCTAGAGAACGGATTTGACTCTAGGGTTGGCTGATTTTCTCTTGTTTTCACATAGGATCGACGCTTTAATAAATGCTACTGGTCAAAAATCATGGGATTGGAAAATTAAACCTACGTTATATAATTTTTGCTATAGGGTTGATTATGGATGATCTCTTAATAAATATGCAACCTATTTAAATAGGCTAAAAAAGTGTGTAAATCATACAATAGTTAAATGCATGCTGTTGAGAACTCACCTTTGTAACAGTGCGAAATAATTATAGAAATGTTCTCTGAAATGTTTTTCTTTGTCAGTATTCTCTTCTGTATTTTCCTTGCCTGTTACAGTGCATTCTGTCTCTCAAGCTTATCTGTCAGCCAGCTGGAGAGACAAAGGCCATGGTCAGTGCCATCTGCCACAATGTGGACACGGAAAGTGGGGCTACCCAGGGTTCTCTGTGGTGACTGTCCTGTGTGACCCTCTGTCATGGTTTGATCCAGGTGTCCCCCACAAACAAATGAATGTGTTCTGATAGATCGATCCTCAGCTGATGGCAGTTTGGGTTTTACAACCTCGATGAAGCTGTGTTGTCAGGGGTGGGCTTATGGGGGTTATAAGCCAGCTTCCCCTTGCCAGTGTTTGGCACACCTTCCTGCCGCTGTTTCCAGTGCTGTGGCAGAGGTGATGTCCAGCCCTCTGCTCATGCCATCGTTTTCCCTGCCAGGATGGAGTCTTCCCCTCGAGTCCGTAAGCCTAATAAACCCTTTCCTCCACAAGCCGCTTTTGCTCGGGTTCTTTCTGCGCAGCAACTAGAAAGATGACTGCAACAGTTTTGGTACCAGGATGTGGGGTCATCTGTTGCTGCTGGAACCCTGATTCTGTGGCTTTGGACCTTTTGGAAGTGACCTGCAGGAGGAATGTGGGAGGATTTAAAATCTCGGCCTAAGAGATGCCTCGCAGTGCTGTGAGTACAGCTTCATGGATCATTCTGGTCAGAGTTGAAAGACCTGAATGTAATGAGAACTATGGACTGTGAGGTTTGGCTTACGAGGGGGAGAAAGAACTTGGTCAAGACTGTGCCAGAAGCAGTTTGCATGAGAGGCTTACTGCGTTCTGCCTGCCTGTGTTCTGGGAACCTGTGCAGGGTTGCTTGACTTAAAGATGGACTGGTGTGAGCAGATGGAGATGACACAGAAAGAAAGATCTTTGGGTCGAAACTGCTACCTGTTCACCTGCAATTGTCTGAGAGATTACAACCACTGAGATTGGGCCAGCTGGTCTGCATTGGAACAACAGGAAGAATGCGGACTCTTTGAAGTAAGGGGCCTGAATGCTCTGATCCCCCCTGGATTAACAAGTTGGTAGCCACCTGGTTCTGTGGAATGGAGATTGGTTAGAAAGAGAGGGTCATTGGATTTGCAACACAGTTTTGTTTTTGAAAAATGGCCATCCATTGGCATGTGAAGCAGGTGTGCTAGGTTGCCTGCATGGAGCCTGATGGAGCCATGAGGATGAACTGTGTGTTGAAATGGAGACCCATTGAATTCCAGGACTATGGATGGGTGCCAAGGCAAGCTGCCAGCACTGGATGAAGTTTTCCTGGACTGTGAGTAGCCAAGCTGGAGGGGGGAATTGAATCTCTAAGAGACTTGTGTTATTGGTTAGAATCATTAAACTTGGAGTTAGAGATTGATGGTGCCCTTCTTGTTTTAAATCTTGTATTGGTTCAATCTGTTTTTGCTGTGCCTCGTGTTTTGCAGTGTGAATGTTCTGTACCATTATGGGTTTATTTTTGGTATTATGGCTCACTTGAAAGCTATGGGGACTTAAGAGTTGAGCTGAACACATTGTATTTATATCATGTATGATTATTAGTTTGTGGAGGCTAGGGGCGGACTGTCATGGTTTGATCCAGGTGTCCCCCACAAACGAATGTGTTCTCAGTGATCGATCCTCAGCTGATGGCAGTTAGGGAATTTCAACCTCACTAGAGTTGTGTTGTTGGGGGCGGGCTTATGGGGGCTATAGGCCAGCTTCCCCTTGCCAATATTTGGCACACCTTCCTGCCGCTGTTTCCAGTGCTGTGGCAGAGGTGATGTCCACCCCTCTGCTCATGCCATCATTTTCCCTGCCAGGATGGAGTCTCCCCTCGAGTCCATAAGCCTAATAAACCCTTTCCTCCACAAGCCACTTTTGCTCGGGTTCTTTCTGCACAGCAACTAGAAAGATGACTGCAACACCCTCCCCTTGGGTCTGTGTCCTCTCCCGGAGTTGGTTCTTACAGTCGGTGCATTGCCCACACAGGATTCATTACTTTCTTTCCAGTCTTGTTCCCATAAAGACAGTTAAAATAGGAACCAAGAAACTTATTTAGTGAGAGGCTTTAAAAAAATTGTTTAGATTCACACAAAAGAACGGGTTTCATTGTGGCATTTTCATACATATGCATCATTATACTTAGCTCTCAAGTGTGACCCTGCCATGTCCCCTGCCCCCAGAGTGGTGATCTGACAATTCTTCTAGCACCCCAGAACCTGAGTCTCTGACAGGGAACATCCAGACACATCCTGAGTGTGGAAAGAAAGAAAAAAAACTTTGCCACTCAAAATTTCGATCTTCTGATCTTTTTTTGTTTCCATCTTTCTTGTTCTCCTTGTGGCAAGCAGTGCTTTAACAGAGCGAGTTGAAGACAGGTTGCTCAGACTGTAATCTTCAAGTGCAAGAAAGAAGTGTGAGGATTCTCATTCAACAGCTTGCTGCAGAAAGGAAAAAAACCTTAAGGAGTTTTGATGTTGAAGTGCCCTGCAGTAAAGAGAACTAAAAATGTGTCCAATACGTCAGTTTTTAACACTACAACATTGTTTATAAAAGTGAAAGATTAAAAATAAAAATAAAAAATTGAAAGATTAAAAGTAATCTGAATTTTGAAAAAGGACGGAATCTTCCAGTGTAATGGAACTGATACTGCAAAGCTCTAGCGTTCATGTGCATATCTCAGACTATATGACCTTAGGAAAGTGCTTAATTCAAGTCTCTTTATTTGCACAATGAAGATAATGCCTTCTTAGCCAGATTGGGAGGTTTAGGAATGTATGTAGAGATGTCTGGGACATAGTAGGTTCAGTATATAGTGAATAATATTTAGCACTATTGTAGCATAGTATATTTGACCAATAAGAAATCTTAAAAATAGGGCTGGGGAGATTGCTCAGTGGTTAAAGGTACTTGCCTGCAAAGCCTACAGGTCTGGGTTTGGTTCTTCAGCACCCATGTAAAGCCAGATGTACACCATTGGTACATGTATCTGAAGTTCATTTTCAGGAGAAAGAGACCCTGGCACACCCATATTCTTTTTCTCTCAAATGAATAAATTTTAAAACAGAAAACCTTGAAAATAGTTATCAAGATATTATGAAATCTGTTCAGCTTCTAAGAAAAATATTAATGGTTAGATAAAAATATATGTGATTGAATATAATTTTACTAAAGACACAGAGAACATTGAAAAGGTCAACCATAGTATAAAAAATTTGGATTATGATCTTAATAAATAGAAAATATATACCTCTTTTAAAAGAAATCGCAGTTTCTTGGGCTGGAGAGATGGCTCAGTGGTTGAGGCACTTGCCTCCAGTGCCTGGGGCCCTGGGTTCAATTCCCCAGGTCCCACATAAGCCAGACCCACAAGGTGGTGGCCCTGGTGCGCGTTCTCTCTCTCTCTCTCTCTCTCTCTCTCTCTCTCTCTCTCTGTATCTCTGCTTGAAAATGAATAAATAAATTTTAAAAAAAGAAGTTACTCATTTATTAAAAAAAATAGAAATCGCAGTTTCTTAATGAAATTCCAGGACAAATATAATTAATTTTAAACGTCCTATAGAATTAACCATTTTGTGTTTGTTTAAAGAAAATGCCACTTACATTTATTTAAAGAAAAGACCCCAAGCATATACGTGGTAGCTTCACATCATGTTGAATCTCAGGGACTTTCAGTTTGCCTATATAAGCAAAAGCTGACAGCACACTACCACCCTCTGGTGGAACATGCCCAAGTATAGGATTAATATTGGGAAATAACACCAATTTTTGCAAGTTGTAAAAGCAAAGACATAAATGTTCAAAACTAAAAAAAATTTCAGCTTGAGTTTGTGCTCTGAACCACTACCATAGAACATATATACCGTGTCACACATTGTTCCATTATCCTTAACAATATAGACATTTTTATAGAAATAAAACTTGATGTGCATATATAGCTTTAGCTTCTGTCCTCAGATCTACTGACTAGTGGGATCTGCTTGGTACAGTACAGCCAGTGGACATAATAATCCGTGTCTCCCCAAGCCTGATTGTACAGTTGAGTCTTTTCTGTTTTGAAATTTGTATTGAGCAAATTCAGAAAATCTTAGTTGGTACTTAGTAGCAATTAAATGCAGAATAGCAAGAAACAGGTTAAACAATTCTCTTTTATGTGTTCAGGAAGTCTAGCGACAAAGGGAAGTTCAAAATATGATCACTGGAAGAAGGAAATAAGTGGTTGTAAATAACTCATTGTTACTCATTTTGTTTAGAACATTCAGACACACCCTGTTTGATGCAATTGCCAAAATCTCATTCTAACATCTTGTCACCTCATCCAAAGAGTTAAAATAGAAATGTTAGAGCTAGGGAGATTGCTCGGTGGTTAAGGTGCTTGCCAGGCAAGCCCAACGACCTGGGTTCTATTCCCCAGTGCCCACATGAAGCTAGATGCACAGGGAGTTTGTTTGCAGTGGCTAGAAGCCCTGATGTGCCTGTGCTCTCTCTCTCTTCTATCTCTCTCTGCTTTCAAATTAATTAATTTTTAAAAAGAGGGGGCTGGAGAGATGTCTCAGCGGTTAAGGCACTTGCCTCCAGTGCCTAAGGTCCTGGGTTCAATTCCCCAGTACCCACATAAGCCAGACCCACAAGGTGGTGACCCTGGTGTGTTCTCTCTCTCTCTCTCTCTCTCTCTCTCTCTCTCTCTCTCTCTCTCTCTCTCTCTGTATCTCTATCTCTGCACTTGATGAGTAAATATTTTAAAAAATGTTACTGCTGTCATCGTTTCATCAACAAATAAAAGCAACCTTAAATTCCTCTTCACTGTCTATGCGTTGTCATATTTTTATTCCTGTCTTAATTTTTCCATTTTTACTTCCATCCATGTATATAATGTATTTTGATCTTATTCCCATTTGCTCTTTCTTATCCCCTCCATTACTGTTAACACTCTTCTTCCCCATTAATAGCCATCTTTTTTCCATCCCTTTTTATACCCATCGAATTAAATTTGGGTTGCTCATATGGTCATGGAAGACAGTTATTTACTGTGGAATGGGCAACTTACTGGTAACTACCCCATCCCTTTCCCAGAAACCACTTAGCTGCCATGAGCTACTCTGAGAGCTTTGGGGTCCCATGTATCCTTCATCATCAATAGGGAAGTACTGACTCAATCTTGTGCTGTGAGTGCATGAGTGTAACAGCCATGTCGTATCCAAATGACAGCATTCCCACCTCCGAGCCTTGGAGGGGTGGTTCAGATGTCTTTGAAGCTGATCACACAGTACTTATTCTCAGCAATTTTATCTCTGCATTCAGAAACTTCTATGATGGAGGCCTACGTTTCTTTAATCTTGCCATGATGATTGGCTTTCAAAAAAATGTGGCATTTCTCTCTACTGGTGTCACTTATGTCTTATTGATCGCTAATGTTAAGTTCAGCTAAATCTTGCTGTTTTTCTGCTTTCTGCATCTGTCCATTTCTGATAAAGGAATGTGGAATCTGCAACTATAAATGGGAGTTCATCTTTGTTCTTAAATTTCTTTTCACTTTTTTGCCTCCTGTAATTTGACTCTTTGTTGTTAGGGGAGCCCCTATTAGGAAAACTTACTCCTTTTCTTGTATATAATGCCACTTTTATGCCTAACCACTTTTCTTGCTCTGAATATTGCTCTGTCTTAAATGTAGGTAAGGATCCCTTATCCTTAATGCTTTGGACCACACATACACACACACAATCTAGGACCTCCTGCCACTGCAAATGAATTCTAGACACATGGGCCACTTTATACATCTGGCTTCATGTGGGTGAATCAAATCAGGCTTTGCAAGCAAGAACCTTTGACCACTGAGCCATCTCTTCAGTCTCTTTTTATTTTTGATCCACTCTGACAACCTTCCTTTTAATCAACATTTAACACAATTATTGATATAGTTGGATTGACATTTCTAATGGTTAAACTTCATTGTCAATTTGACTCGATTTAGAATCTCCTCGGATACTCCTAGGTTTGTCTAGGGTGTTTTCAGAGAGGTTTAACAGACGAGGGAAGACACACCTTTCATGTGAATGATGCCCACCCATGGATGTGGGTCTCAAAGTGAATAAAAAGGGATAAGGAGGAAGCAGCTGAGCATCATGTCTGTCTGCTTCCTGACTGTGGGTGCCATGTGACCAACTGCCGCATGTTCCTGCTGCCCCATCCTTTTCCACCATGATGGACTGATTCCCCTCAAACTGTGAGCCAAAATCTTTCTTTCTTTGAGTTGCTTTCTCTCAGGCATTTGGTCACAGCAATGAAAAAATAACTGTCACTCACCCCACAATGCTTGCCACTGGATTCTATTTATTATCCTCATTCTTTGCTCCAATCCACTCTTTCTAGTGTTTGAGCATTTTACACAATCCCATTTCTCTCCTTTCTAGCATGTCATTTGAACTTCTTTTTCACTTCAGTGGTTTCTTTAGAGTTTGGAGTATGCATTTACGGTTAGTCTAAGACCTCTTTCATGTAACACGTGCTTCACAGAGCTTACACAGCCTAGGCCTGATCCCTCATCTTCGTAACTGACTGTACTGCTGCCATTATAACTTTGAACAAACTTTCATCAATTAGGCCAATTAAGAATAAGACATTTTTTTTCTTTAGACTTCATTTTGCTCTGATTCTCTTCCTGTCTTTACATAGATTCAAGGTTTTGGCCTGTATCGTGTTCCCTCTCTTTAACCAAGCTTCTATAAATATTTCTGGACACGTGGAGGTCAGAGACTAATCTCTAGGTGACAGTCCTCTCCCACCTCTTTCAGAAGGGGTCTTTCTTGCTGTTTTGCTGCTGGGAAGGCCAAATGGCCTGTGAGATTCTTCTGGTTGGCCCCATTGCCATAGGCACATTGAAATTACAGCCATGTGCCGCTCTGCATCTGGCTCTACATGAGGTTTGAACCCAGGCTATCAGGATCACAGAGAAAGCATCTTTAACCTCTGAGCTATCGTCCCAGAATTTTTCACATATAGAGTCAGGAAAAATTGAGCTTACATGAGAACAGGCAATCAACTGATATAATACTGACATGGTAGAGGTGCTTGAAAAATTCCTGACAAAGACTTTAAAAGAAGTTTTAAGAAACAATTTTAAATGAACATTTTTAAACACCTTTGAGGCAAGTGAAAATTTAGAAAATCTCAGAAAATAACATAAAGAACACGTGGAAATTTTAGAATTGAAGATAAAGTAACTAAAAATTTTAAAACTTAATAGAAAAGCTGAGTAGAAGATCGGAGGTAACAAGCCAGTGAACATAAAGAAAAATAAATTATTCTGTCAGAACAACAGAAAAGTTACAATGAAGTAAGGCCTTAGGAACCTATGGGACAATAGCACACACGTAGGTCCTGTTGTCAGGGTTGCAGAGAGAAACAAATTGTGCGGTGATAAAAATGTTTGAAATGATGTTCAAAAACTTTCCAAGTTTTATGAAAGATGTAAACCCAATGACCCCCCCCCAGAGTAAACCTGAAGAACTACATTAAATACATCATAATAAAACTTACAAATGCTAAAGACAAAAAGTCGAGGGAAAAAGCCTGTCACGGAGCAGCTTTAAGAGCGACTCTCACGCTTGCTTACACATTTGAAAACAACTGAAGTGCCATTGACCAAGAAAAGGCAAATAGTTACAGAGGGAAAGAAGTGGAGTTTCATTTGAGAGGTCAAGAATTGTCTCTCAAGGAGTTGAAAAATGTAATAATTGAACTCCAAGGAAATTTTGAGCTAGAGATAGTGATTTGGAAACCACTTATTATTGGGAATATGGAAATAGAAGAGAATAAAAATGAAGTCAGGTTTCAGCTAGGCTATGTAGCAACAATCAATAAATCTGCTGTGTCCGTGGAATAACATAATAAAATTGTGCTCCTGGCAAGGGTGCAGTGAAAGTCACACCGCCTCCATCCTGTGTGTTTTCCAATTGGCTCACATGCTTTCCCACATCAATAGGCTGGGAAGACAAGTGATGCTGACCCCCATTCACCTCCCACTGGCAAGAATTCATCCCATGAACCAATCCAAACGCAAGGAAGGCTGTTAAGTGTAATCCTCCTATGTATTCAGAAGAGAAAAGGGTATATTGGACACGTGTTGATGTGTTTGTTGCAGGGACCAAAGGCAGAGTTTGCTGAACTTGGCCAAATGACCATGAGATAGAAGTGTGGACGAGGTTTGCCCACCAGTCTTCCTATGAACTCATACTGATTTTAATAGGAATGGAAACAAAATGAAAAAGAATTACTCTCAAAGTGCTCACATGTGATATTTATTTAAACTTGGCTCCTGGTCTAAATCTCTTTCACCTAAAACACATATCTAATCCCCTTAGTACCCTTGTCCCAATAGTCTGTAAATTGCTCCTGGCTCCAACGTCCCAAGAGTCTCTTCCTGGTTCTCTCGTCTACCACCACCCTTCAGAAATGCAAATGCCACAGAGAACTCAAAGGAAGCTCTTGAAGCTGCCCTCTCCATATCATTCAACAACTGGAGTCTTCCACCCATGATTCCCATGAAGTTATTTTTCCAATCTGGAGAGAGAAGAATATGAAGTGATGGGTTCTTGTGAAGGCAGATGAATTTTCATGTGTATAGAATAAAAATTATGTGTTCCCAGTGGTGAAAACAGGAATAAAACCAACTTCGGTCACTCTGTGTGTTCCTATAAATATCGGATGACAAGTCTGTGCAAGCAGTGATGATGCCATGTGAAGGGAACAAAGCCCCTACCCTCCTGAAGCTAGGGTTTCTGGTACAGAAGCGAGCGAATACATAGCACCATAACACATAGTGTCACAACACTATATAGAATAGGGCAGGACCAGAAAGTGGTGGTAAAAACTGCTGGTGCTGTATTAGGGTGAACAGGTACGTACCTCCATGAGCTGTGCAAAGGACGGTGGAAAGAGCGTGCCAGGTGCAGGCATGAGACCAGACAAAGGCCCGGAAGAAGTGTAACAAGAGGCCAAGGTGGCCAGTGCCCGGAACGGTGAGCAGCAAGATGATGCGGTGTTTAAATGTTGGTCCAGGTTGATGACATGTTGTTGAGTGTGTTTACGTTGCTGGTTGAGGGCTGACTATGGAGAGCAAGGGTGCAGGCCAGCAAGGCCGTGGCAATGATCCAGGCAGGCCACCATGTAAAGAAGCCGAGGCCAGAGCCTGCCTGGAGGGAGGCCAGGAGCAGTTGTAAACAACAAGCTGAGATGGATGCTATGCTGAGTGCACACAGGGCCCAGGAAGAGGGGTCACCAAAGAGGACATGGTGAGTCAGACCCCAGGATGCCTGCAGACCAGCCTGGGGATGATAGGAGAGAGCATACAAAGTTTTCAGTACAGAAGGAGCTGGCTCTTCTGTACTTTGTCAAACTTGACTTTTTTGTTTTTGTTTTTTGGCAGTTTAGAGGAAGAAAAGAGCCTCATATTAAAAGAATTTGAGAAGATACCTAAGCCAGGAGTAAGTATTTGATGACCCAGAGTTTATTAGGTGCAGATGGGTTCAAGAATTCCTTCTTAAGATATCATCCTTATTACAACTATGCCCTGAAACATGTCAAACGCCAAAAATCCATAACCATTGCTTATGCTGAAAGGCATGTCTACACACTTCTGGGGAAATCTAAGTGGTGCCAGTATGGCATCTACATCAGACTGTGTTTACTTAGACAACATCTGCTTCGTTTCCAAAAGAAAATAAAGCTTCTATGGTTGGTGCTTTAAAACTTTCCTTTTATCTACTGCCTGCATAACTTTTTTAACATCTCAGGAGATTTTAGAAAAAAGATGTAGTCCGGGTATGGTGGCGCACACCTTTAATCCCAGCACTCAGGAGGCCAAGGTGGGAGGATTGCCATGAGTCCAAGGCCACCCTGAGACTATATAGTGAATTCCAGGTCAGCCTGGGCTAAAGTGAGACCCTACCTCGAAAAACCAAAAAAAGACTTTAATGTGAGAAGCTTGTGAATGCAGTATAACTTCCATGCCTTTATTGAAGAGGTCAGAAAATACAAGTTGCTTTGAACTCTGTGAGAAGTAATGTATGAGTGTCAAAACATCCAATAATCAAAATGTTGAGAGAAATTATGTTTAATTCCATTTTCAGGTAGATAACTGTTTGCTCAGATTAACCGGTCACTTTTATAACTTTTCAAGGAACTGGAGAAGAAGACAAGACTCCTGAAAGAAAGCACTGAAGAGCTACGCAAGGAAACAATGCAAAAGAAATTAGAAATTAAGAACTTACGGGAAGATTTGGCTTCTAAGCAAAAGCAATTACTGAAGGAGCAGAAGGAACTAGAAGACTTGATGGAATATCAGGTGGTCCTGAAGGTATGCTACCTTCATGAATAAACATACATCTACACGGATATGAAAATACATAGTGATCACACTTGCATATGTTTGACAGGTTGAAACGGTGTGCCTTGTGAAGGGTCCTCAGCTCTAAGGAATTCACAAAAGGCAGAGAGGGGGTTTGATAGCATCATTCTAATTTAGAGCCCCAATCCTAGGGGAAAAGGCACCCCCACACCTGCAAGAAGTATCAAAACACAACAGCTACCCTGGGAGTGATCAAACATCCTAACCTCTTTGTGTCTGGTTCTCTTACCTTATCTTTGTCTGGTTAGTTCCACTTTACTTCCCATTACTATCAAAGTGACAAGGAGCCTGAGTTCCTGTTGTAGGAAATAATGAATGAAAATTCATTTTGTTTTGAAAAATGTACAATCACTCTCAAAACAATTAAACCTAGAATTATTTAGGGAACAACACCTGAGAATAATTATGATTGACTCTGACCTCTATTTCCTCAAGAGTCTTAGAGGAATTCATCAACATGTGCCCAGCTGGTACCTGCAATGAAGGAACTAACAAAGGTGGATTTACTAGGGACTCAGTGAAGCTTGGGCTCCATGACCCTCACTGGCCTGAACCTCCTACAAGGGCCTGTATCTAATTTAGTGTTTGTAACCTAACATGGAGAGGAACACCCAAACTGTACAAGATTCAGCCTTATAAAAGTTGGATCTGTTCCAGGATTGAGCAATAATGCCACAAAAAGCATCTCACCCTTCCACAGCACAGTGATGTGTTCAACCTTCGTGCCCATATGTGAGTCTAGGCCTCAAAGTCCAATGAGATCTTCAGGCAGGAAGTGGCTCTTTAAAACCTCTGCCATAATGCTTAAACGGAGCCTTGCAGGAATCCACAGAGCCAGTAAAGTGTTGTGACCCAAAATTCTGATCTTGACCTTGCCACTTAACAGCTCTTTGACTATGGGGAACATGATTTAACACCCACTGGCATGAATTAGGAAGGGTTCCCTGGGAGCACCATCTAAGCCACCTAACATTGTGTGTGTGTGTGTGTGTGTATGTATGTATGTGTACACGTACATACATGTGTGCATGTGCATGTGGAGGCCACAGGCTAACCTCAGATGTCACTCCTCTGGGACTATCCATTTTTTCTTAGATAGGCCTGTAATTCACCAATTAGTCTACACTGCCTAGCCATCAGGACTCTGGGATCTTCCTGTCTCCACCTCCCAAGCACTGAGATTATAAGCATGCATTTTTACATGAGTTCTGGTGACTGAACTCAGATCCTCACATTTTCAAGGCAAGCACTCCACCAACTGAGCTATCTCCCCATCCCTGAAGGCTTTAAGAAAGGAAGGAGGGAGCACTCTCAGGAGAATCAGGAAACTAAGGTGGTCAGGACAGAGCTGGGGAAGAAGCTGAGCAAAAATACAATGTATCCAAGAAGCATTCTAGTCTCAACCTGACCCCAGGGAGAGCTCCGGATCTTGACTTGCCCCACAGAGCAGTTCCCCAGAGCCCAGGGGCATGGGAGGAACTATACCATCACATCAGCTAGCCATGGTCCATAGTCTGCTCCCTCCCCATCTCGCTGCCTGGCCCCTCTGTCTGCCCAGCTAGTGGTCATCCAAGCGGAAGAGATGGGGCATGAGCTGTAAGCAGTCAGTCTCGGAAGCATGGGTGGGAAGCATGTTCCTCTGAAAAGAAGAGGGTCTTAGCAGTGGTTGTTATACTGTGTCGCCTCCTCCTTAGTAATAACTAAGCCTGTCTTCCAAGATCAGTGTGGGTACTGAATGGAATGAAGGATATGGGGTAGATGGAATTCTACACATTATTCTTTTCTATTATTTCTTTGCTTTTCTTAATTGACTACATAATTTAACGTGTTTGAATTTATTTACTAGGATGAAGTGGTCCACCATCAAACAGTTCCTGTACAAATTGCAAAGGAGATAGAAAAAATGACACGCAAAAAAATGTATGCTTCATTCATTTTGTTTTGAATGCCCCTAGTCCACCATCCCCCAAGTAATGTATACACATATTATAATTTTTAGAAATAATTTTAAAAATATGTTTTGGTCCTGTCTGGGTTGTATTTGTCAAGTTCTTTAAAAGATAGCACAGTGAATGGCTATCATTAAATGTGGGTCAAGATTCTGCTTCCAACTCAATCATATTTTTATGGAAAGCTCAAACTGATTTCAATAGAGCTAGGGATGAGCTATTTTAACGTAGAATTTCAGAAGTCTATTCAGCCATCCAAGCAGTAAGTCCTCATCTTCTCACCTGCTCACCCTAAGACCTTCAGAGTAAATGTGAATGTGGAGATCATTACAGAAATTCTCAGGGTTTCAAGAATTTAAAAATAGTGAATCAATATAAAAACATTCTGCTAAAATGCAGAAATAAAATGACAATTATAGAGACTGGTCCTAAAGAGAAAAACCAACTCAGTGATGATTCTGGCAGCCAAGCTCCCCAGAGCCCAAGTTGAAAAATTGAGGTCAGGTCCGGGGGAAGCAGCAGACAGTGGCAGTGAAGATCTGGAGGAGGAGGAGGAGGAGGAGGAGGAGGGAGGCCGGGCCAAACCCTGCCATTCCCTGGGGAAGTTACCCTCTAAGTCCTTTATCACAGGCCTTCACAGACTTCTAAGATGATCAAATTCATGATGAGCTTTTCTGCCCGATAACAGAGAGAGAGAGAGAGAGAGAGAGAGAGAGAGAGAGAGAGAGAGAGAGAGAGAGAGAGACAGCCTGAACTCAGTGTGTGTGTCCCCTACAGAGAAGTGGAGAAGAAAAATCTTGTCTTGGAGTGCGAAGTTAAAGAGCTAAATGAATCTCTAAAGAAATTTGAGACCAAAGTTAATGCTCTCATGGAAGAGAAGGAGGACATGGCAAAGGAAGTTGAAAGCAAGCGAAACTCGCTTGAAATCAAAGAACGAGAACATAACCAACTGGCTAAATTACTAGAATTAACCCGAGAGAACGAAGCGTCTGCACTGACTGAAAGGTGAGTTACCTTCTCATCATCTGTCATCTGAAATGTTCCATCATCTAAAATGTCAGTGTATTTTTGAAGTTTCAAAACATCATTGAATTTATGTTAATTAAAACATAAAATGCTATATTTTATAAAGTTTTAAATCACTTTAGTATTAATTTAAAATATAGAATCAAAACATTTTGAAGTACATTTCCCATTCTTTCTTGATTATCTTCTCCAAATTTCTGGTTCTAAGTTTAAGGACAAAAGTCCACTGTAGGCTGTGCCTTTATGGAAATTTATATTACTAGGGTGTGCTATGCTGCTCAGGGATTTGTAAACAAATGAATGGTATTTCTGACACAATCTCAACTTTTTCCTGATGGCAAGGGTTTCATATATGAGTCTCTCCTGGAAACATTTTACTTCCTTTTCTTTTAACAAGTTGGAGATTGAACTCCGAGCTTCATCCATACTGGGCAAATGCTCTACCAGTGAGCTACGTAGATACTACTTCCTACTTTTAAGTAAAATTTCAGAGAAACTGGGAATTTGTGTGTGCACCTGTCTGTCATTACATTTTGTAAGGTTGCAGTTCTAAGTGCAAAAACACAAACTTGGTTACTTTTGGCATTCCTTATCATTGATAATTCTCATGTCAGAATAGCTTGGTAAAAATGCTGAGCATGTTATGCGGTCTCTTGAAAAGTTTTGAAAAAAATGTAAGACAGCTGGTGACTATTTTCTTTTTGTATGGTTTGAGTGCATGTGTGTGCGCATGTGTGAGGGTGAGCATGTGTGTTAGGTCTGAGCCTTGATATCACCTGTCACTCTCCACATTATTTCTGAGGCAGGGTCTCTACTTGAGCCCAGGGCTTCCTGGTGCAGTGAGCAAGCTTGCCCTCCCTGGGGATTCCCTGTCTCTACCTCCCCTCTCTCTATCTACCATCTCTATCTCTGAACACTGGGATTACATGGGGCCACCACACCCATAATTTTTGTGGGTGCTGGAGGTCTGAACTCTCACTTGAGCAACAGACTTTTTATTCACTAAGCCATCTATCTCTCTACACCTCAGTTCATTCACATTTTCTCCATTTACCTGGACAGAGGCATCTTGGATCTCAACTTACGAAACTGTCTCATTGACAAGCAGAACTACCATGATGAACTTTCCCGCAAGCAGAGAGAGAAAGAAAGATATTTTCGCAATTTTAAGAAGATGGAGCTTCTCTTGAAAGTGTCTCTGGATGCACTCACTCAGACTCAAGCCTTGCATCAGAGGCTCATGCTAGAGGTAGGCCAGAAAACACCAGCTCTTTGGGAAGCTCACCCCTCTCCTTTGACGTGAAAATATTCTGTTTTTGGTTTTCTGTTTCTTTTTTGCTACCAGTAGAAGAAAAGAGTGACTATGAAATGGCAATTACTGGTTTATGAAGCCTATTAGACTATTGATAGTCCCATAATATTTTTAAATCTCTTTTTCTAGCCCAAGACTAGCCAGATTTCTCGTTTCCCTCAGACATCAGCCTGGCACCCCGTTGTGGTAGAGTTAGACGGGTCACAACACAGTGGAGCTGAGCGCCTCCCTGTCTTTACCAGTTAAGAGTCAAATCCCTCACCATCAAGTATGTTGTCAGGAAAGCAGAGCAAGTCTGATTGACTGTGATAATGAATCTTAGCTGGAAAGAGAACAGACTCGATGGAGGAAAGCTGACCATAGTGGGGAATAGGTGACATTTTGTGGTTTGGGCAGAATTCATGTTTCTGCCTATATTTAAACACAATTATGAAGTGGTCTTGCTCTGTCAGCATCACTGAATGGCTTTGTCTAAAGATGATGCTCTGTGAGGTTGGTTATCTTGAAGTCTAGGTATGTGTGCCAGACCACCTGGAGATGTAGGGCCTGCTTTTCTCTTTCTCAGTCTCTGGCCTGGACAAACTAGTCTCCTTTCTCCATGTACCTCTGTCTAGCCCACCTCCATCTCCTCTCTTCTTGCTGGATCCCTTATCCTACACATCTCTTTCTCTCTTGGTCTTCTCCCTTTTAGGGGAGAAAGCATGTCTCTCAGTAGCTTCCTGAGAAAATGCAAATGGAAAATAACTTTTTAAGATCTTGTGTGTCAGAAGATGCATATAGAAAATACTCTTCCCTCACAGTCCTATCATAGATAGTATTTTAGCTCTGAAATAATTCCCCTCAGACTAAAGGCATGGGTAAATTGTTTTCTAGCTTCTAGAATCACTATTAAGAAAAGCTGGTGTCACTCTGATTCTTGGTCCTTTATTTAAAACTTGTCCTTGACCAGGTGTGTTAGTTTCTAGCTTGTAATTCCAGTACTTGGGAAATGCAGGCAGGATGATTTAGAGTTCAAGGCCAGTCTCAGCTACATATAGCAAGTGTAAGGTCTACCTGTGCTATGTGAACCCCTGTCTAAACAATAAAACTTTTTCTTTTCCATGTTGTAAGCTTGTAGGATCTTTTCTTTGTCTCCAGAATTTAAAATTTTCACAGTGGTGTCTTACAGCAGCTCTTGTATTTTTACTCATAACTCAGGGCACTCGGGAGGTTCTGTGTATATAACAACATATCATCCAGTTCTGGTATTTTGTCTTGAACTTGCTTTCTTTGATTTTGTCTACTCGGATTTTCAGAGTCCTTCCAGACAGTTGGTGGATTTTCAATAGCGTCCTCTAGTTTCCTTGAAAATACTTTTTCTCCCCCTTTCCATTTTTTATTTTTCTTTTCTTTTTTCCTTTTTTTTTTGTCTTTTTGACTTGCTACGGGGAGATCTCTTCAATTTTTCTTTCCAACTCTGTCATAGTTATCTTTTCATTGCTGGGACAAAGCACCCAACCCAAAGCAGCTGATGAAAGATATGATGTATCTTTGGCTTACAGCCTCAAAAGGAAGCTCCATGATGGCCAGGGCCAGCGCAGCATGAGAGAGGCTGGAAGTCACCTCTGCCACAGTAGGTGGAAAACAGCAGCAGGAGAGTGAGCTGAGCTCTAGCAAAGGGGAGCTGACTATAGTACCCTCCATGCACACCTTCTCCAGCAGGGCTCTGTATCCTAAATTGCTACCAGCTGGGAAACGAGAGTGTCCAGGGGACATCTGTCTAATCCACACCACCACAAACTCTGCTCTCTTTCCCTCCCTCCTACCTCAGTCAAGGGCCTCTCACACTTTCCTGCTCAGTTTCTTTTTACAGTATTATGTTCAGATAGGGTTTCATTAATAAGTCTAAGCTGTCATTGAAATCACTCACAATGATTCCTAGCCTGGTCTCAAATAGGGAGGGGTTTTCCTAAGTGCTTGGATTTCAGGCATGAGCCACCAAACCCAGCTCTGGCTCTTTTTAACAGTATTATTATCTGCATCTCATATCTGCTCTTATCTAACTAAAGACACCAGTGAGAGTTTCTTCCTCCCAGGTTAGCTTTGTTTTCTTCAAATTACTTTATCTTGGGTTTTTCTGTTTGTATTTTGTCTTATGGTTTGTGTTTGTCTTGTTCTCATTAGAAACCTTCCTCTAATTTAGTATCAACCTTGGATCTCTGCTTCTAGCTCAGCACCTGCACTAACTGGAGCTGTTTCCAGTGGTAAGGCTTATCACTACACCCAAAAATCTGTAAGGAATGGCCTTGACTAAAAGGAGTTTACAGTGGATGTTCAAATTGTAACAAGTAATTTTTCATATGATGACAGTACTGGATATTAATGTCACAAAATAGCTCCTGGAGAATACAAAAATAGAATGCAAATGCACCAAAATCTCTTCCTGCATTGTTTCAAGAAAAACTATGTAGGTGCCCTACTATTACAATTTCAGTGAGCTCTTGACCTTATGACCTACTGTCCTGACCACTGCCCACAGCTGGCAGGGCTTGCAGATAATCACTCCCAGAGGACATTTCATGCTTGCATGAAATCCAGAAGGAAAAGATGAGCATGAAGGCTCTAGCTAATCTTTAACATTGATTTCCCCCCAGAGACTGTTTATTGATTCTCTTCTGGCATTTGATTGTGTGAAGAGACCCACCCAGAACTCAGGACGCAACCTCACAAATGCCTGGAAGAGTTTAGAAAAATATCAAAGCTAATTACCCTTTCCACTGAGGTTGCTAATATGAAATAAAATGTTTATTAGCAACATAATAGTGTCTCTTTTTAAGTTTTATGAAAGTTATGAGTGATTTTTCATGCACTAAAAATCTCTGGAAGACCAGCTCCCAAATCCATTAACAGTAACCTCTGGGGAGTAGCAATGACAGCAGAGGAAGGAGCGAATGATGACTTATTTTACATGTTTCTATTGCTTGGTTACAATAATATATTTTAAAGCACAAAATGCTATGCTATAAACAGCCAAACCTAAGAACTAAAATTCATAATCCTTTAAAGCCTGCTGACATATGTAATTTGAGCCTCAAAATCGATCACAAATATCTCAGGCCACCTGAGATCACATCATTGTTGATAACATCATTTGGTACTTGGTTATTTCCTCCTACATAAGTAGAGATTCAACCTGTTTTCCAGATTAGGCAGAATTCTTTTCAAAAGATATATCAGCCGGGTGTCAGAAAATGATTTTAGCTTGACTAAATAGAAGCAAGTTTTATTCACATAATAAAAAGCCCAGACAGGGCCTTTATCAGTAGACAAAGTACTTGCTGCACAAGCAAGAAGACCAGAGCTCAGATCCTCAGCACTCATGTAAACACTGGGTAGGAATAATAGCCAGCCTGTAATTCTATCACCCAGAAGGCAGAGACAGGAATTCCCTGGGGAAGCTGACTAGCTAGAATAATGTCCTCTCTAGGGTTGAGAGACACTGCCTCAGTAAAATAAAGAGGGGAACTGAGGAAGACACCATGTCCTTGCTGACACAATATATCCAACCAGAGGCAACTTAGGAAAGGAAAAGGATTTAATTCATTATGGTGGCAAAGGCATGACATTGTCAGATGGGTAGACAGCAAGTAGAGAGGAAGCAGAAAGAGCACAGGACATGAGCAGAGTATGACACCTCAAGACACCCCCTCCCCCTGGACATGCTTCCTCCAGCAAGGCTCCACCTCCTAAAGGTTCCACAGCCTTCCAGAACTGCAGCACCAGCTGGGCTTAAGTATTCAAATACATAAGCCTATGAGGAGCATTTTATATTTAAACTACCTTAATAGCACGAGCCTCTGGCCTCCATATATATGCACACATGGCCTACACATGTGCATATGCACCACACATACATGCAGAAATAACATAGACACACCAAGTGATTTCACATCACTAAAGTCCAGATGTGGGCTGGAGAGATGGCTCAGTAGGTAAAGTGTTCGTCATGTAAGCATAAGAACCCGAGTGAAGCACTCCAGTACCCACATAAAATGCTGGGCATGGTGGTGCATTCCTGTAATCCCAGTGCTGGGGAGGTGCAGCAGGGAATCCCTGGGGCTCATTGGTTAGCTGGTCCAGCTGAACCAGTGAGCTTAGGTTCAGTGAGAGACCTTGTCTCAAAGAGCAAGTGGAAAGCAAATGAGGAAAGCACCTGACCTCAGCCTCTGGCTCCACATGTACACATATACTCCTGCACCTGCACATGTGTACCTACACACATGAACACACATACAAGCATGAACACACCACACAAAGAGAGTAGAAAGGGAAGGAAGAAAATGGAGGGAAGTAAGGAAGAAGATAGGAAGAAAGGAGGGAGGAAGGAAGGAAAGAAAAAGTCCAGAATTTTTTAGCTCCTTTTTTGGTCGTCCTCGCCATGCTTCTCTATGGTCACAAGATGATAATCCACAAAACGGTGGGGAACTGAATTCTCTGGTTTCATGTTCTTAGCAATAAATAGTCACTTTCCCAGGGGCCCTACCCAGCAGACTTCCATTTCCGTTTAGTTGGAACTATGAACTCCTCATACTGTCACCCCAACTGAAAAGAAGCCTAAATACTCCTGCATACATTGCAACTTGAAACAATAATGAAGTTCTGTTAATAAGGTAAGTCATCATGGGGAGCAGGAAGCCCTGGGCACCTCAGGGCACAGAAAGTTGGACTGCAGATGCACTGAATCACAGATGATGGGGTATCCAAAAACACACTTGAGCTACTTTAAAATAGCAATTTATCTATCAGAAAGATCCTGTTAGGTGACTTTTACCTTTAAATCTCAGAAGAGCATGGCATTCTCCCCATTGTATGAATTTCAGCCAGTGATCATCCTTGGGGCCTAGAAGTGTGTGCTGTCACTGTGGAAAAGGAAGCACTTATATTGGAGTCATATGCTTTCTGTGTGGAGGCCCAAAGTCAAGTAGACTATTATTCACCCCAAAGGGACTCTTCCTGTGGCCTGGGATGGTACCCCTTCCTCATCAGCTACACAGTATTCCTCATGTTCTACCAAACATACTTGAATACAAGACAGAGTGGAAATCACCAGAACATAAATATAATGGTGAAACCCTAGGTATCAACAAAATAGATAACAGGCTTCCTTTGAGAACTTTACAAGTCCTCATCAAATTACTACATGTAATAAACAATTTCCACTAATAACTACTAAATGGCTTCTACTGTTCATAATGAGCTGATTTCATGAATGAGCTGAAGTTTTATAATTATAACTTGCATAGTCATAGCATATGCAGGTTCTTAGCTTCTCACTCATGAGTTAAAAGAAGCAGTATGATGTGGTAAGTTCACGGGCTTTGAGATGCACTGATATGTTTGCACTTGCATCATTGAGATGTTGCTGGTGTGTTTGTGTCTCACTCTCCTCATCTGAACAACTAGACGTAATAGTTTTACCTAATGGTGTATGAAAGGACTAAATAAGATTGCCTTTATAGTCAATGCACAATCAATGCTAACCATTAATATTCTAAATGATAAAATATTTGTAGTAATAAACCATCTTGGCAGATCTTTCCATGATTTTTATAAAGAATAACCACGTGATTGGAAGTTCCTATAAGATTTTGAGAATCATGATTTGTTTACTGTGTTTGAAAAGTTTGTGATGGAATTGACTACTTTACATTGACCATTTCTAAGTACCTGTTTTAAATTCTTGATTTCTAGATTGAAGCTATCCCTAAAGATGATGCTTTATTACCCGAGAGAAGGAGAGAGCTCCAAAAGGAAGTTGAAGCAGCTAAGAGAAATTTGGCCCAACAGGTTAATATCAACTCTCATTTAAGTTTCTATCTCAGACTGGTGAACATTGTTGAGGTTCTAACATATCCACAGGACAGCACCAGTAAGAGAGTCATTTTTCTAGGGAATGACAGTGGAGGGCAGTTGGTGAGGTAGATACTATGAAACTACTATATATATATATATATATATATATATATATATATATATATATGTCAAAGTGAAACCTATTTCTATATACACTAATATTTATTATTAATATACATTAATTTTTAAGTAAAAACTATCATTAATAAGAGTATTGCCCTGCTTAATGTGGACCTATTGTGTGTGTAGACTGAACCCAGGGCCTCAAACATGTTCATCACTGAGATGCATTCCCATCCTAAAGCTCTTTTTTTTTTTTGAGGAAAACAAAGATGAGTTTGAGATGACAAAAGCTATACAAACTGATGAGATTTTAAAGTGGCTATTGAGAGCATTAAAATTCAACACTGCTTTTATGTGCCAATGTCTAGTTTCAATTTTCAAACTTTTATTTAGTAGAGCTACTATCAAAGTACTTTAAAACATACTTTTATAGCTCTTTTTATTGTCACTTGAAAATATACTCAGAATAATTTCTATTACCTCAACCCAGTACTTTGTATTTATTTGTAAAAGGGGAAGACTGGGGCTAATTATTGTGGTATTTTTTTAAAGAGAGTTTTTTCAGAAGCTGAGTCGAAGTTGGTGGAACAGCAACTTGCAGAAGAAAACAAGCTCATAAAGGAGCAAGAAAACATGCGAGACCTGTTGTTCAACCTCGTCCGTATGACTCAAATCAAAACTGACGAAAGAGAACAGAAGTCCAAGGATTTACTGAAAGCCCAGGTAAACACATTTTTATAACCACTCAATAATGACTGTGAGTTCAGGGGAGTCTCATTTTAATGCAACATTAATTAGAAAGCTGTAATAGACGTCTTCAAATCCTAGAGACTAAATTTTCCCTGAACAAAACTCAATGCACTGAAAAAAAAATCATCCCAGGATTCAACTAACAGTAGTCAGCAGACCAAATGTAAAATGAAATAAATTAATGGTAATGAGCAGAGGATTTGGGCAGATGGTGTCTTCAGTAAAGTTAGGCAGGCATCTCCAGTGAACAGGGCCACAGATGGGATCATGATTCACAGACCTGATTTGCTTGTAATGACTCGAAGGGAGAAACATTCAACAAATCCCAAAGAAGATACCCTGAACTGCTGCTGTAGATGTCTACAAAGTGCCACCTGCAATATCATAAGTTCAAAACCCTCTTGTCATAGTTATAATTTCAATATTAGAATTGGTTATTCCACGTAAAGATTATGTCAAGATTATGCTCAGTGTGACAGTCTCACTAAGTGTGTGAAACCCTGCCAGCCAAACAAAAGTGTGCACTTATGAATACATTTGTGTTTATATGTGCATGAATACAGTGTATGTATACATATGTGTGTTATACATGTATAATATATATATGCGCATGTGTCCTAGCACTCAAGAGGTGGGTCAAATCCTATCAGGGCTGTATAGAGAGTTCCTGTCTCAAAAAATAAACATAACCCGTTATTAAAACAGGATTCTTTTTAAAATGTTTTATTTATATGCAAGCAAAGAGAGAGTGTGCACAGCATGCGCCCCAGGGTCTCTAGCTGCTGCAAGCAAACTCCAGATGCATGTGACACTTTGTGCATTGAACCCTGTCTCTCCAGCCCTCAAACAGAATTCTTTAGGGCTACTTTTCATATGGGTGCTGGGGACTCAAACTCAGGTCCTCAAGCTTAAGTATCCAGCACTTTTACCCACTGTGCCATTCCTTATCCCCACAAGGTGGGCTGGAAAGATGGCTCAGCAGTTAAGGCACTTTGCTGCTGCAAAGCCTAACAACCTAGGTTGGATTCCCCAGTATCCATGTAAAGCTAGATGCACAAAGTAGTGCATGCATCTAGAGTTGCTTTGCAGTGGCTAGAGGCCCTGGACCACCTACTCTCTTTGTATAAATGACACAGGTAACCCAATGCATGGTGGCACACACCTATATTCCAAGCACTCTGAAAGCTGAGGCAGGAGGCTCATGTGAATTCAAGCACAGCCTAGGGCTACAAAGTAAGTTCCAGGTAAGCCTGAGCTTGAGTGAGACCCTTTCCTTAAAAAAAAAAAAAAAAAAAAAAAAAAAAAAAAACAGAAGGTGAAGGTGAAACTGTGATGCTGATGTTACTAGCGTCCCAAGATCGTATAGACAGTACTTTTCTGGCATGCGTGTTTGTATGCGAGTGTGGTAGGAGCACGCCACGGCTTGCATACGAAGGTCAGAGGACAATTTTAGGTGTCAGTCCTCACTGTCCAACTGGGTTGAAACAAGGTCTCTTGTCATTCACCACTGTGTTCACCTGGCCAGCTAGCCTGCGAGCTTCCAGAGAAATGGTCCTGTTTCAGCCCCCTGCCCAATGCATGCTGGGATTATAGATGCCTAACCCACTTTTCCCTAATACTGGGAAGTCAAGCTCGAGTCTTCATTCTTGGGCAGTAGCACCAAGCCGTCTCCCTAGACCTCACGCTACATGTTTATGCCCGTTTCATTCTTGACACACACACATGTGCACACACACTTGTTCCTGGGAGGGCATGCATACACCCATGCACACATGCAGCATTCCCCCCAAAACGACAAAAACCCTCAACTCTGAATCCTTTTAGTGGCATGTCACACCTTTCCCATTTGTCAATCCTTCTTGACAACGCAGGGCAGGGCAAGGGCAACAAGCTGGAAATCAGTGTTTTCACTCCTTTAATCCCAGCACTCAGGATGCAGAGGTGGGATTGCCGTGAGCTCAAGAATAAATAATAATAATAAAATTGCTGCGCATCCATCTTGTCTGACACCACCCATGCCAAATGAGTTTTGCTTCACTGCCATTGAGGGTTACTGAAACTGTTCACCTGGGTCCTCCTACCTGTTTATGTAGCAACAAATTCTCCATTTTTTAATATGTTCCTTATCATCGAGGACCCTGTGGTTCTCACTCGATCTTAGCCAAAAGGCCGAGAAGTGATTGTGATTCTCCATTTAAAGAATATATTTGATATGTTTAGCACTTGGCATCATTCTTAAGATTTTGGAGGTTTAACTGCTTTTTTTTCTAAAATATTCCTGTACAGCCTTAGAGCTGGTCCCAGCATGGTGTGTGCTGTTGTGTAAAATTAAATTAAATTAAAAATAAACACCCATCATAATAAGAACCAATTTAAAGCTTCAGTCACTCAGTTTAAGGTCACATGTATCAAAACATCTATAAATTCTCTTCCTTCATCTGTCTTCCATAAACCCTACACTCACCCAGATGAGCCCATTTTCCCATTCTGTATAGCCTTTTTTTTTCTCTCTTTTTTAGTTCCTTTTCCTTAAGGAACCTTCTGTCCTAGCTAGTGTGGACCACTTGAGCCAGCTTCAGTTCCCAGCTGGCTTCCCCTATCCCTCCTGCCCTGGTCTGTGCAGCCCAGCAGGTCAAGAATTAACAAATGGGAAACACATGGGATGCCTCAAACAGGGTTCTTTTTTTTTCATATTTATGTCAATAATTAGATACATTGCATGAGCAAGTCTTATGATGATATTCTCCATTTCTCTCCTCCCTGTCCCCACCCTGCTGGGGGCCCTCCTCAGTGGGCTTGCTGGACCAGTCCATGGGATAGGGGGCTATGGACTGTACGAGAGGTAGCCAGTTTTTTTCTCCCCCACCGTGGCTCTTACAATCTTTCCATCCCTTCTTCCACTCAGAGCCCTGAGTCATGGTGGGTGAGTTTTAGGTCTGCTTTACTGTTGAGGTTTTAAGAGTCTCTGGATTTCTGCTTTGGATTATGCTGGGTATCCTCAGTGTCTATCTCCATTATCCTTTCACAGGTTATCTGACTTGCTGTGGAGGTAGATCTCCTGCTCATCTCGCCACTTCCTCAAAGGTTTCATTTGGGCTCTATGTCATAAGTTAGGAGTGGTTCATCTCCTACCTGTGTGTCAGGCAACATCTCTAGTCCTGTTGGTGGGATTGGGTTGTTCATGGTTCTTGCTGGCTTCTGAAACATACAAACTGAATCTCCAATGGAGAGTGAGATCAGTATAGGTTAAATGAGACAAACTTTGCTAATTTTGTGAGATTCTAATGGGTATAGCCTCTCTGTAGATCTCTGGTTAGTGGGGTTTCCCTTGGAGCCCAGGTTCTTGGTTTTCATATAGGATTACTGTGGATCCCAGTTCCAGTTAAGGGTTACCTGCCTCTGAGCAAATCTCTTAACCAATTAATTAATTCAGGTTTAGTGCTTCTGTTGTATGGATGAGCACTTCTTGGCATTGCTGTCTCTACCAGTCTTCATCATTCTCGTAGCTTCATTCAGTGTTGTATGTCGACAACCTCTGCTTTCTCAGAATATCTTTGGTCAATTTCCTCTGGCAGCCCGTGTAATGCTTTCTGGCACTACACATGCTACCATCTGGGGGCTGGATAACATTCTGGATTAAGCAGGGTCTCTCAAAGTTGTATGATGAAGGTGAGTATATAAGAGCTTTTGACATAAGTCTGTGTTATTTTGGGGAACCTCATGGGTCTCTTCGATCAACAGCTCAGTGTGGGAAGTAACCAAAGACTGGGACCAGGAGTTACAGGCCAGAGCAGTGTGTCTTGGTATTAGGCTTCCTCCCACCCTATTCAGGGCCTCTCTTACCTGCCGATGCCCATGGCTTCCTCAGGAGATTACTTCATGAAAATAAGGATTTCATGGTATCCTTCATTATTGGTTTAGATTGGTAAATCCTGTCCTCTCCTTCCTCCCCTCCCCCCAATTTTATAGTTTTTGTTGTTGTTGTTGTTGTTGTTGTTGTTGTTTTGGGGGGATTTGCATATGTATATATGTGGTGTGTGTGTATCCATGCTCTTATTTGGGAGTAAGTGTGTGTGCAAGTGCGCATTCACATTTGTTATGTACACGTGGAGGCCGGAGCTCAATGCCAGGAGTCTTTCTCCACTGCCCTTACCTTACTTTTTTTTTTTTTTTTTTGATCCAGCGTCTCTGAACCTTAAGCTTACCTAGAGGCCAGACTAGACAGCTAGCAAGTCCAAGGAATCCTCTTCTCTCTGACTCCCTAGTGCTGGGGAACATGCCACCATGCCCGGCTTTGACATGGGTTCTGGGAGCCCAAAGTCAGGTCTTCATGCTTACCCAGCAAGAAGCTCACCAACTGAGCCATTTCCCCAGCCCTGGTTTTGGATTTTTAGGTAGTATCTCTATGTAGCCCAAGTTGACCTTGAGTTCTAGGATTATAGGCATGCTCAAATTGCTTGTTTTTATTTCATGTCACATGTATTTTTTGCATTTCAGCAAAAACATACTAATATTATTAAGGAAATCAGAACAAAGGATCTTGAAATTAGGATATACAGAAAGAAAAAACGTGAAATTCATCAGAGGTAAATACACTCCATGACATTTTATCTACTTAAATGGGAAAAAAAAGTTGGGTTTTTATGTTTCACATTTCAAAAACCACTTTGAATTTCCACAGGCTCAGAGAGTTTGCTAAATTGTATGACACAATTCGAAATGAAAGAAACAAGCTTATTAACCTGCTTCATAAATCTCACCAGAAAGTTAATGAAATAAGAGAAAGGCATAAAATGTCATTAAATGAACTGGAAATTTTAAGAAACAGTGCAGTTACTCAAGAAAGGTAAGAGTTGAGCTAGGCATGGTGGTGCGCACCTTTAATCCCAGCCCTCAGGAGGGTCACCATGAGTTTTTGGCCACCCTGAGACTACATAGTGAATTCCAGGTCAGCCTGGGCTAGAGTGAGATCCTACCTCTCAAAGCCTGACTTCTGCCTCACTACAGATATGCTGCTCATGAAACAGGGAGTCATGGTCTTTTAGAAAGCTGCAAAAGCTTTGTTCATATGCCTTGATTCATAGCATCTCAGCATGCTTGTTTGTTTCTGTTAAGAAGCCATATATCTTAAATTTGAAAAAAAAATTTTTAATGTTTTTATTCATTTGCAATCAGAGAGAGAGAGAGAGAGAGAGAGAGAGAGAGAGAGAGAGAGAGAGAGAGAGAGAGAGAGAGAGAGAGAGTGTGTGTGTGTGTGTGCCAGGGTCTCCAGCAGCTGCAAACAAACTCCCGATGCATGCACCACTCTGCATCTGGCTTTATGTGGGCGCTGAGGAATTGAACCTGGGGTGTTAGACTTTCCAGGCAAGCGCCTTAATTGCTGAGCCATTTCTCCAGCCCTTAACTTTGAAGTTTGAAATGAATGAAAACTTTAATATAGAGCTGAATGGCATGCTGAATTTTATTTGCTTAACTAGGAGGAAAAACATAAACCTGATCATTTGTAGTTGAAGCTAGGAAACAATAGATTGTTTATTGGGCTGCGTCCCCAGCTGTAGATTTAAAGCAAGCCATGTGCACCTGGGAGGCAGTGCAGCAGATGGTGAGGCCAGTGTCTTTCTAGGATCAGCTCTCAGTCCTGCCACTGACTGGCTGTGGGGCCTCAAGCAAGTTCACAGCCCTGTCTGGGCTCACTGTCCTTATAAACATTGTCTTCCTTTTGTAGGATGGTTCATTAATGTTTTATTCCAGAACAGTGGCTGGAAAAATGGTAGTGCTATGTTTACCATGTGCTAAATTCTGCTGGACTCCTTCACCTATGTTAGTCCCTGATCTGAAACAACACAACCTAGATTTTTCTGTGGCCATTATTGCACAGTTGACATTAATAAAGATATTACCAGATGACCTCATTCAAAAAGTATGATTGGGGCTGGAGAGATCGCTCAACTTCACCTGCAAAGCCTAACAACCAGAGTTCAATCCCCCAGTACCCACATAAGGCCAGATGCACAAAGTGGCACATACATCTGGGCTTCATTTGCAGTAGCTAGGGGCCCTGGTGCACCCATTCTTTCTGTCTCTACTTGCAGATAAATTATTTTAAAAAAATTAAAGTTTGAAAGAAAACTGTAATTTCCTAATCAAATTCTCATCCAATAGGAAAGTAAAATGTCATTTAGAAGCTGAATTTCACCCAGCCTAAATTATGTTCCCATTCTGTCAGATATTGCCTCAGGTCTAACAGCTGTTACAGACAGAAACTCCCCTGATCTCCGAAGATGACAGCCTCCAGTTTTGACAGAGGGGTGGCAGAGCAGTGGGCACATGGCAGGTTCTAATCTGGTTGGAGGGAAGATCTGTGACCCATGGAGCTTGCCTAAGTCCTGAAAACAGTGTGTAGTGAGGATCATGACTGTACCACTACTTCAAGGGGCACTAAAGCAAGACCTATGTGTTTCAGACATCTTCATTGTTTTTGTTTTGTTAAAGAAAATGATGATCTTGTTCACTGTCCCATTATCTTAAAAGAAAGCTACAAAATGCCATGTTGAAACATGCCAACAATGTGACCATCCGAGAAAGCATGCAAAATGATGTGTGCAAAATCATGACAAAACTTCAAGAAATGAAGGAGAAGAAGGATGCCCAGTTGAGCAGCATGAACAGGCTTGGCAGCATGATCACCTCCATAGAGGAGGAGATGGTGCAGCTTCGCAAAAAGTACGAGAAAGCTGTCCAGCAGCGAAATGAGAGGTAAAGACCTGGAGCTGTGTGAGTAGAGTGCCGAGGGATCTGAGATACAGCACCCTTTTTTCTTCCTGGACTTGACCATGAGTAGTGAGGGACATGTGGCATTCAGGTCTCACTAACCTTGGGAGGGAGCTGTGTACATTGCCTACAAATTTCTGTCTGTAGAAAAAGAAGGGTTGGGGATATTTAAAGATCAAGGTCCTTTTTCAGACTACCATTGAGATGCCCTGTAACATTGAATTCTTTTCTGCATAACTGACATACTCAGTCTGGAATTTCAGTCCACTTTGGTTGTAGGTTTGGTCTTATATTTATTGACCTATTGTCCTAGTTCATTTTCTCCATGAACAATAACTTTAGAAATAACATTATCTTAATTAGTAGAAACTTTGTATGTACAATTCATGTTTTGGTACCACCATATCCATCCTCCCTGCCCCTTTCCACTGAGGGCCCTGCTCCATGGGATTGCTGGGATGGAGGGCTAGGAGTTGTTCAAACAGCAGACAGTTCGTGGGGGAGGGGCAATGCCTCTGGGGACTCCCCCTCCATGGCTCTTATAATCTTTCCAGCCCCTCTTCCACAAAGTTCCATTATCCATGATGGGTGGGTTTCAGTCTGCTTTAGTGGTGAGCTCTCAGCATCTTCTAGATTTCAGCTTTGGAGGGGTTTGAGTATCCTCAGTGTCTGTCTTCGTCACTAGCTCAGGTTGTCAGGCTCGCTGTGGAAGCAGCTCTGTAACTCATCTCTCCACTTCCTCTGTGGTTTCCTGGGCCCTAGTTGATGTGTTAGGAGTGGTTTTCCTCCTGCCAGGGAGTCAGCTATCATTTCTAGTATTGTTGGTAGAATTAGGTTGTCCATGGTTCTCGCTGCTTTTTGAAAGATAAAAATGGATTCTCCATCAGAGAGTGAGATCAGCATAGATTAAGTGGGATAAGAAGTGTTAATTTGGTGAAATTATAATATGTGTTTCTTCTCCCTTGGCCCATGGTTAGTGGAAACTTCCCCTTAGAGTCCAGATCCCAGAACTCCATAGGAATTTGGCTTAGGTTCCAGTTTGAGCAGCAGTCAGACATTGGAATGGGGCATTACCTCTGGGTATCCCCCCTACCATGGCTCTTATAATCCAGCTATGGGGTTCCTTGTCACTGAGCAGATCACTTAGCCAATCAGAGAGCCCTTGCTTGCTACCCTAGGTTGAATGCCACTATTGCACAGGTGTGTACCTCTTGTCATGCTGGTTGCTGTCATAAAGCAGTCTTCCCTACTTTCTCTCAACATAGTTGGCCAATTTCCCCTGGCAGCTCATGTGGTACATTCCAGCACTCCATGGGCTAACCATCTGGGAACCGGCTTCCTTCCTGATTCCAGATAGGTCTTTCAATGTTGTATGTCAGCAGCCTGTGGTGTCTTCAGCAATAGGGTCTTGTTTTTTACCTTAGGCAGGTAATTGTTTTGACAGAAGCCTGTATTGTTTTGGGGACCTCATAGGTGTTTGTGATCAACAGCTCAATGTGGATTGTAACTGATTTCTGGTACTGGGAGTTACCAGCCAGCACCAATTGCATTAGTGTTAGGCTTCATCACACCTCTTCTTGCCGGATGATTCCCCTGTATTCCTTTGGAGCGTTATATCTTTTAGCCACTGTCCAAAGTAAGGGTTCTATGGTACCAATTCACTTTGGATTTAATTTTGTGTATATCTCCCCCTGTCCTCCCATTCCCTCCCAACCCTATTACCAGTCTCACTAGTTAGTTGCATGTCAGGTTTTCTTGCTATTCAGGCTGAACCTGATTAGGAACCACAGATGAGGGATAATATGCAGTGTTTGTCTTTCTGTTCTTGTGTGAGTTTGCTGAGTATGATCTGTTCCAGGTCCATCCACTTTCTTCCAGGTGGCAAATATCATTATGTCATTTATCATTTACTGTCACCCAGTCATCCCGTTGCCTGGGCTCTGAGAAAATAGACTGTGGGACTGGAGAGGCCTGTAGTGACGGCACCTGGTCCATGTAAGGCATCCGTGTGCTAGGCTCTGAGAGCATACGAAGATGGTAACTCATTGCCTCTGGTTTGTGTTGTCATGAGGTCCTAAGAAGACCATCTGATAGAGAAACAAGGCAAAATAGAGAGCTGAGGTTACCAGGAAATAGCTACCTGCATACATGATTAGAGGGAAGAGAGAGACAGATGATTACAAGTGGAACTTTGGGGATGCAGATGATTACAAGTGGGAACTTTTGGGGAGCTGGTGGGAAACCCTTTAAGGTCCTTGAAAAGCGGTGCTTTTCCAAAGGGCTGATGGGGGTTTTTCTGGGTTAAAAAAATCCTATTTGGCTAGCACAAGTCAAAACTTTGGGACAAATAGTGTGCTCCAGCCTCTGGAGTTAGAAAATGTTCTTTCTAATGATAACCGCTGGTCAATATGATTACAAAAGGTAGATTTTTGCTGATGTGGAAACTAATATCAAAGATAATTCAGTTTTCTAAGAACCCAATAGGCCTGACCACTTCCATAGAGGAGAGTCACTCCAGAAACACCTTCCCTGGCCCCCTGCCAGAGTGCTTCTGCCCAGGCCTTTGTAGGCCAGTTGGGCACGAGAAAGGGTCTGCAGAGAATCGGACTTTGAGGATCGTTGTATTCGTGCATTGGAAATTGGGGCCTGCCTGCCTGCCTGCCTCTGAGTAGAGATGCTAAATTCTAATCTCCCCTTCCCCGCCCTCCCTGGGGGGAAAAATTGAGATTGTGTGGCTTAACTAGATAGTCATCAGCAAATATCTGTCCTCTGGAATTGTAGTGATACATATTTTGGGCCCAAAGCCAGAGGGAACCACACACTAAGTACAACCATGACCTCTTCAACTTAGCCTCTTCCTCTGAATTTGACCACAGTGGTGTTCAGCTGATTGAGCGGGAGGAAGAAGTGTGTATTTTTTATGAAAAAATAAACATCCAAGAGAAGATGAAACTGAATGGTGATCTTGAAATACACATCCTGGAAGAAAAGATCCGATTCTTAAAACTTAAGATCACCGAAAAACAGAGACAGATCAATGTGATACGGAAACTCCTGCCAGTCAAGAGGACCCTGGACTCCGAACTGGCTGTGCTCCAGATTCAGGTGGGTGAGAGGTCAGGCGACATGCTCAGGCCCTCTGCTTTCCTTTTTTTCCCTTTACTATAGCTTTTTTTTTTTAAACAAAAGGTTTCTTTAACCCAAAGAAACCACCGCTCTTAAACTAGCTTAGTGGAAAATACTATTACAATGAGAGCTTTAGCATTAGCATAACACATGGGCTCTAAGCATGACTAATTCGCAGCAGTGGTTCTGACACTGTTTGGGTGAAACAGAAGTTTCCAGTAGCCTCAGCAGTTACTCTGTACACAATTCATTTTGATCGAGGATTTGAATGCATGAACATATTGTAATTTGATTGCTCGTTTGTCCCCACCTCTATTACACTAAACCCCATCCACTTTCCAAGTAGTCCTCCTTCCTTCCCTTGTAATGTCCTCCTCCAGCCTCGACATGTCGGAATGTTGATGGCTCAGTATTGTGGGGGTGTGATGACCTCTACTGTGAGATTATGAATTTACCAGTCAGTTCATGTGTGGAGGACCGTTTGATAGATTATTTGGATTCTGCATGTAACCAAGCCATCATACTCCTAGTTTTTGGAAAAATCCGTGAGTCATATCTTGTTTAAAGATTCCTTGAAGCACTGCTCCAGGATGGGGATGGGGCTTTGGTCATCTTAGAGACACAGCCTTTTATCACATGAAGCATTTTATACCTTTCTTGCAACCTAGACCTTCCCAGGGTTTAGCTCTAGGTCTACTTTCTCAGAGCTCTCTACCCAAGTAATCTAGGCTCTCATATATGTGGTTGATGTTTGGTGGTCTTGCTGTGTAAACCAGGCTGGTATTCAAGTTGCCTCAGCTTCCCAGGTGCTGGGTTTACAGGCATATGCCCAGCTTAATGTTTGGTTATAATGAGACTTTACTGTATATAAATCCTTATATACCTTCTCATGCAAGGATATTGCTTTTATAAAAATCGAAAAGAATTAAACTGTTATTTGTGGCCAATACTTTTTCCCATTGACCAAATGTCACAATGGCAAATTCTACCCTATAATGGGTTTGGAAAAGTACTTTTAAATAAAAATTTTATCCCCAAGATACTATTAATATGCTCAAAAGCCTGGAAGGGATCATTCTCAGAATACAAGTAAGTGTTTCATTAGTGTGGTAGATACAGTTGTGGGTCCTTTTCATTCTTGAATCCTGTCAGGACTCATAGGACTTCTTGGAACTGGGTGATAGGTATACTTCACATTGTATACCTTGAAGTGTGTACACTCTATTTCCAGCTCTCGTACATGTGTCAAGGTCTTGAGCGCAGTGTTTGCCTGGTTCTCAGCCATCAATTCTCCTCATTTATTCAATAAGAGGAGCCCAGAACTGGTTGAATTTGCTGGAGCATCCCCCAATATACAGCAGCTCCCCCTTATTCCTTGGCTTTGACTCCAGCTTCCACCAAGTGGCCATCCTGTGCACAGCATGTCTGCTCTACTTGTGCATCCTGTCAGAGCAAACCCTGGGCTCTCTCCCTCCTCTAGATACACCACCATGATTCCAGGTCTTTTCACATGCCTTTGTCGGTGATGGAGTTCATTGCATTTCTGTCATATATCAGAGTGCAGAAATCCATGAACCATCAATGAAGAAGTTCCTAGATGCTCTACCCCATACTGGTCTTTGCATCTCTCATCTCCCACTTGCCTGCAAGCCTCTCCATTCCTGGATTGCCCCCTCCCACCAGGTCCTCCACACTTCTTACTCCATTTTAGAAAATCATTTGGCTCTCTCCAGCTCTTTCCCAAAACATAGCTTCAAGTCTGTCTTTGTCTACCCTGAACTATCAGAATGTCTGCAGAACAAAAAGGACTTTAAAAGCTTTGAAACATTCAGAAGCATACTCCTTGTTAATGGTAAATACTTCTTTTCAATGGATAAAAATCACTCTTAAGGGAAAAAACAGTTATCAAATGTAGAATATGAATTCAGCTTTACCCAAGGAAATACTATGTATTGGATACTATATGCCCTGCCTGGTGGTGGTAAGCCTTGACCATTCTGACTGCATGGAAACTGAGCTGCTTCAGACAGACCGCATTAGTACTTTGTCTTTCAGGTGAGATCCCTGTCATGTCTGTTGTCTGTTTCAGCTGTTAAGGGGCTTTTTAAAAAAGTCTTCCTATTTTTTTTCCAGTTTGAAAGTTTTTAATTGTGCAAGAGACTAATAAGGGGTTATTATGAGTCATATGCTCCTGGTTCTTGTAATACTATTTTAGGGACCTTGGACATTTCATGAGCTGTTTTAGAACATTGGAGCACTATTTTTTGTAGTATTTTTATATCTTTATTATCCTTAATTAGATACATTGTATGAGCAAATCTTATGATTTCCCCCTCCCTGTCCCCAACCCACTGGGGGTCCTCCTTGGTAGTCGTATTGGATCAGTCCATGGGGCAGGAGGTCATGAATAGCTCAGGAGGTATCCAAGTGAATAGTGTGTCCTCAAATGCCCAGTGGGGAAATTTGATGAAGGCATTAGCTTGCTACGAAAGCGCCACATTTCTTCATTTCCTAATTAAGAAAACTAAGCGTATCAGTTACAGGTTACAGTCCATAATGGGAAGAGCTAGAAACAACTGCTCACATTCAGTCCACAATAAGAAAGCATTGTTTAGCAACGTTTCGCCTTTTTATCTAGAAGTCCAGGACCTCAACCCATAGAGTGGTTCCATTCACAATTAAAGTAGGTCTTCCCACCTCAATAACATAATCCTTCCTGGGTGACTCTAGGTCTTGTCAAGTTGGCAATATAAACCATTACCCTAAGGGAACACCGTGTTACTAATAAATTCTTTTAATACTTTAAAATTCTATGTACATTCTCTTGGGGAAGGTGTGAAGTACTTTGAGACTGAGCCATTTGAACTGAGGAAACTAGGATTTAGAAAAAAAAATAATTGCCCAATGACCCAAGTATGTGGTTAGGGAAGATGAAACTAAAACCACATCTCTCCTTATAAAGTTAAGTGTGTGGATAGCTTCCTACTTTGCAGTAACTATACTTCTTTATCCAACTCTAAGTCTCAGTGATTCAGCAACTAAAGTTGATTCAAAAGGCACTTTACCAACAAAACAGGCTGAGACTCCTCACAGAGTAGATGCTGAGTTGACCCAGTACTGAGCTCCCTTCTTTGGCATGCCAGCAAGGGAGTCCAGCTTGTATGTGAGTGCTCCTGGTCTGAGGCCTGCAGTGAAGGAGCAAAGTCTGTTTTGAAGCCTGTAACCAATAGCATCCTCCAGGTTTCCCAAGCAATGAGGAAGCAGCCTCACTTGCAAGGCCAATCTCCACATCATCCTCTGTCCTTAAATGAGAAGCACCGCTTAACCTCACATTCCAGCTCACCTGGCCTCACTACAGAATCTGGAGATTTACTGAGGTGCCTCTGAAGTGCAGTAGGTAGCGTGTCAGTTTCACAAGTTGTAAATTACTTAGATTTAAAGCTCATGTTGTTTCTTGTTCAACAGTTTTCACAGTGCACAGACAGAATAAAGGACCTGGAGAAACAGTTTGTAAATTCCGAGAGTAGAGAAAGAATCCGCTTCATTCCAGGAAAAGATCTGACTGAAGAAGAAATGATCAAGAAATTAGATATGGTAAACACTCTTGCTTCAAATTGCACCTATCTGCACCAGTTTCAGGGCCCCGTGGTTTATGCTGACAGATCTGTCTTCACTACTTAGTCACTAATGTCATCCTTTTATTGCATTTAATCCCAAATTCTGAACCAGACACTTGCCAAAAGAAGCCACAATCAAGCAGCTTCATGATTCCAAAGATGCCCTCTCTCATAGCCCAAGAAACTATTTTGTTGGTTTCTTGAATGGATACATCAGGGAGGGAAGGACTCTTAGGCTATGTGGAAAGGTCTGGGGAGGGCAATCCTGACATAGCCCGGCTGTAAATACTTTCTAGATGTATTTCAGCAACTGAGAAAGCAATGTGTCTCCATTGGGGGTTGATGTCAGATAGGGCTCTAATGTGGAAAGATTGTACCATACATAAGTCTTTTCCCTTGTTGAAATTGTTTTCAACTACAGATAGAACTTCAGCTGGCAAAGAAGGAAGAAAAGTTACTAGAGAAGGATTTCATCTTTGAGCAGGTGTCTCAGCTCACCAACAAGCTCAAAGACAAAACTCAGGCCTGCAAGAAGGACACGCTGCTCTTAGCCAAGAAGGTCAGCCTGAGACCCTACCTTCTCTCTGTCCCAACTTTTCCCTTTCAGTTTAAGGCTGCTTGATTTGTGGAGAGATGAGGTTTTGTGACTACAGAAACATGTAAATATGGTTCTTAGAGACTATCCCAAAATAAGTTTCAGTCTCATTTACTGAATGAATTTATTTCACAGTGAGAAAGCCCAAGTTTCTAAGTTTCACTTAGCAGGACAACAACTCAACTATGACAACTGTTATCTTGTATTTTCTAGCTCCTTTTAAACAGAAAGTGTCACTCCTCTAGGGGTATGAATAGGAGCTACTCCAACATAGAACCCACAAATGAAAAGGGACCATTAAAGAGAACAGCAATCACAACTCCCAGGCTGGCTGCACCCTGGGGAGGAGCCCCCACTGGTGGGAAAGGGCCAGTAATCCAGCGCTTCCTTATAAACAAGCTTACAACTCAGAGGTGATAAAATCAGAACATGTGCAGTGGGCAGGGAGGAGATCCATGCACATGACTTCTATGGAATCTCAGCAGAAGTTACTTAACTCTTACTATATATACAATAGGAAACTCACACTGCCTAGTGGGGTGAGACAGAAGAAAATAGATAATGGTGAGTATATCTAGGGTCGTACGTCCCCATGCTCACCTGGTAGATAACTGTACCTGTTTGCGAGCTCCAGGGGACAGCAGTAGTTCCTTTACTTTTCACATGTGAGGTAGTGGGGACACTAAAACTCTAGGCTATTCCTATCTTGATGCACTCCAATAAGATAAACTTTTGTTTAATGTCTCCCCTTGTTTTCTCTTATTTACACAGCAAAGGGTGTTGGGTTCAAGCCCTGAACTTTCTTTCAGGGATTTTTCTATGGATTCCCATTTTAACCCTGCTTCCTATAGGCAAGAATGCCTCAGGCCACAAAGAGCGAGAATTTTCTTCATGGGATGCCTGTGCCAACCTAAGGCTTGGGCTCTTTCATTCCAGATGAATGGCTACCAGAAAAAGATCAAAGACACTACTGAAAAGATGATGGCTCTTGTTGCTGAGTTGTCCATGAAACAGGCCCTGACCATTGAACTCCAAAAGGAAGTCAGGGAAAAAGAAGAATTCATCTTCTCTTGCAGCTCCAGGATAGAGAGAGGTCTGCCACTCAACAGAGAGATTGAGAAAGACTGGCTGAAGGTACTTCGAGATGAAGAAATGTACGCCTTTGCCACTGCTGAAAAGTCTCGGGTAAGCTTTGGCCCCCATAATCCCTAGGCAGTGTGGTGGGAAGGGCTGTTTTTACAAGTTGGCATCCCTTATCTGAAACTCTTGGGACCAGAAATTGTTTCATTTTCTTCTATTTTAGATTATTTTGGGGGCATAGCCCAGGACTAAATTCGTAATCCGTTTGTTTCTTTCATAGCTACTCTAGACAGGGTCAAGGTAACTTTATATAATTTAGTGTACCTACATTGACTGTGACATCACACTGATGCTTTAAAAGTTTAAGACCATAGCACCATGGATTTCAGGTTTTTTTGTTTAGAGATACTCAAACTCTATATGAAAAATCTTCCTCTCTGTTCCACACACAGTGTTATATTAAGTAGACAGGACAAAGTATAGTAGTACAACATATCATCATTCTCCCTGAAGAACCTGGACAAGAGACAAGTCTTATAACCTGAGCTGACATGACTGAACAGCATGGCCTACATCCATAGGTCTGTAATCTCTGTCCTCACACCATACCTTCCCTGTCATCCACCTGGCATGCATCATCAACTTCCATGCCAACCCCCTCTCCCACCAGTGACCAAGGTTGGATTGTGTCACCCAATCCACTGGCAAGTTCAATGCCTGGTTCTGTCTACCCATGACCTTTCAATAGTTTAAGACTAGAACTGGGCATCTCTCTAGGACAACCCCATCCTCGGGACACAATTCACTCTAAGACTGTCAAGCATCCTTGATAGCATCACAGTTCTCTAACCCAAGAAAAAGGCACATTTTGAAATGTGAGAGCAGTCTGGCTTGTAATTTCTATACCTGGGAATGTCTTCTTTAAGGCACTTAGGTTTTGCCTGTGGTGTTCTGCTGGCTCTATCACATGGGGGTTCACTTTTGTGCCGAAATAGATTATTTCCCAGAAACACAGGCAAAGACCTCGAGGCTCAAACCAACCTGCCCCCTGGTTCTATCTCTTATCATTTTGGCTCATCAGTAACAAAGGAAAAATATTATTCTGCCATTGTCAAAACCATGGGAATAATTAGTGCTTCATGTTAAAGTTGGAATGCCAGGCATTTGACTCACTATAACTCCAGGAGCAGTGCTATCTATCCTAGCAACATGGGGGAAAGGGTTCTAACCCACACCCAGCCGTGCCTTTTAGGAGGACCCAAGGGTAAAGTAAGTTAGAGCTTTCAGAAAACTGAAAGGAAAACCTCTTCCTTTGCAGGAATATATAGAAGCAGAGTATCACCAGCTGCCCAATGGTGTTTACACGACTGCAGAGCAGCGCCCAAATGCCTACATACCCGAAGCAGACAACACTCTTCCTTTGCCCAAACCATATGGGGCAATGGCTCCTTTCAAGCCCACAGAACCTGGATCCAATAGGAGGCACATAAGGAAACCTGTTGTGAAGCCAATTGAAATCTGAACATGTGAACCAATCCAGGCTTCCTCACACCTGCAGCCAAAGATCATGAGCATGACTGTACTACCATCACACACTCAGCAATTATTACAAAGTATGCATTTTAATTGCTTATACACTTACTTTTGACTCTTCCTAAAGTACAAAATAAATAACTTTGCAATGAAGTACAGAAAATTAGAGTTGTCTTCGGTAAAGAAAAAAAAATTAAAAGCCTATGTTCTTGGTCTCCAAATTTCTCAATACCACTTACTGAAAAAATTGTCTTCTCACCATTCAGTCTTCCTGGTCCTTAGTTGAAAAAAATCTAGTGAATTTCTACTAGATGATTTAACAAAAATTCAAGTTTAAGCACATAGAACATTTGTATATTCCTCAACATGACATAAGAGACCAATAGGTAGGTGGAGCTAATCAACAATGCGGATTGAAAATAAAACTACACAAGATTAAAGGCATAAAAATATGAACCATAGAATATTAGAAAATATTTGATATGCCATAAAAGGGGACTACTTTGCTAGTGCTCATTTAAACAGCTAAATAAAAGAGCGTATGTTTAAGAAAAACTATGCTCAAAAAGCAGCAAGTCAGGCCAAAGTGCTCAGCATTTAATAACACAATAATAAATCGAACTTTTATTACTATAAAGATATTAAATATAGTTCCATCTGAACCATTATGAGGACAAACCCTACTCTACATATGTACAAATTACTATTTATCACAACTTGTTCTGCACCGGAGATGATAGATTTAATTCAGTCCAAATTCAAGTTCTTAATTCTCTTGGCAACATTTAAATTTTCTGCTTGTTATATTTTAAGTGGTGTATTTAGTTTTTGCTGATCTAAGCACTGTTTCTACATTTAAACAAATATTTTAAGAATACAACATAAACTAGCATATTGCCTCTTGAGCCACTAGAGAGCATGATTTATGCTATTTTATGTATTCTTGGTCAGTTTGTCATTTCTCTACACATGGCTGGCCATTCAAAATCTGAGGTACCAATAGTTTGTTTGAACAAGAACTATAATGAAACTCATATTCTTAACTTTACTGAAAATTCAGCAACATTTAAAATTTGTAAAGTAAAGTTAATGAAGATTAAACTACTGGAAACAGATCTGACTGCATTTCCTCTTTTATAAACCTAAAAGCATGGTGGTATGCTTCAGAGCAGCTTCTTCTATAAATGCTGCATCCACATTGTCGTGTCCTTCAAAATCATTCAGAGCTGGGGGCAGAAAAGAGAGAGTGTATCTGTTACTATGGAGCCATGAGGATGTTTGTAACTCATCATTTTATATTTAGTAAAACACCTTATTCTGAGAACATGTTAAATGTCATTAAACTTTCACACCAGAAAAGAACATTCATACCAACCAAACAAGTTTTCAACTCCATGAGTCCTTTCCAAGCTTTAAGCTTCCTTTTATAATTTAAGTAAGTTACAAAGGTGTACTTGCTAATGAAAATCAATTGTAATAGGGATCTATTTGTAACTAAGGTATGTTTTGAGAAGAAAGCAATATACCTGTGTGAACAGACAAAGACTGATATATCAAGGGAAACCCCTGTGAACAGGTGAGTTTTTGACTTACCTTGACTAGAGGACTCTAGATCCATCAGAATTTCAATGAAGTAGTTCAGAGGTAGAAATTCCACACGGAATGATGACCTGTCAATCATAGGATTCCGAGGCTAGAAAGGAAACAACTTCTGGCATTAGCTGATTCCCAGAAACAACCCCAACTGTAAATGAAGGACGTCTATATGGTTATGTTGGAGGGGCAGAAGGGTCACAAACAATACTAACGGCTGGGCTTTCACACAGACTCACCTTTTTTTTATAATTCTGAAGCAGCCGTGTCACATGGCTCCTCGAAATGATGTTGGAACTCACAGGGTGATCCCAAAGTCGACAGATCTCCTGACCAATGAGCTACCATAACAATTGAAAAATGCACAGATAATAAATATTGTACTTCATTAAATATACATCACATCTACTCATAATTTCAAAACGTAGTTATTCCAAAGTAGCTAGTTGTTCTAAAAGGTAGGGCCTTTGTGATGAATGACCACTGGAGGCAAGCTTCTGAATTTTGGATAACCATACTGTCAACTATAACCTTGAGTGCATTCTGTATATCAATGCTGTCAATTTTCTTTTCTGGAATGGAGTTTAACTTTTTCAAAACCAGAGGTGTACACATGCCAACCCTAATAATTTGCGAGGAATCTAAAAGTTGTGGGTGTGTGTCTATCAATTTTCTCTGCCTTTGTCTGGCCTAGAAACTCTTAATTCCCCAGATATATGGGGCACAAAGCCAAATCTGAGGACCAAACAATGTTCAGCAGTGTTCCCCAGAGAGACTGAGCCCCGGAAAATATGCTTTGTTCTCTAACTCTTGCCTTTGCCTCAGTGAGCCTGTGAAGGAGAGGGATTGTTACAAAGCAAGACTCCTGGCCCAGAAAGCCAAAAGCCATCCCCCTGGGGAAGGGCCAGTGCCCAAGCTACGTAAAACAGCAGGCTGGGCTGGCCGGACTCTGGTTCAGGAAGTGTGCAGAGTCAAAGGTTCTAAAAGATCTTGTTATGGAACTCCACATTTTCATAGTATTTCTGAGTCAGAAAGCTAATATATCTCACCCCCCCCCAAAAAAAAAAAGAACAAGTAATGCCTTTATAACTTTTTCCCTCATGTTTTTCATTCTTCCTTTGACCTGGGAATGTTTTCCTGTGGACAGAAAATGTAGTTGGAGGAGGAAATGCAGTTCTAGAACCTTCTGACCTCACCTGTATTTAAATTTCTTATCAGTTTAAATGTGGAAGGCACGTGTTTCCCCTCTCCTTCCTACTCAGACTCACATGTATTCATGTGCTTTTCCTAAGAGGAGAGAATGGGTAAGTGCTCCTCAAAGAGCACACACTTCTGAGGCCAGGCAGGGAACAGCTGGGATGGGGGTAGATGGAATTTCTTGGGAAAGGCTGAAAACATGAAACAACTCAATAGATTTCTGCCAAAAGCAAATAAAGGCTCTTTTGGTAAGAAAAAAATGGAAGGAGGGTTTATGGAAAGGTTACCGGAGGGAGCCTCTGGATGATGCTGAATTTTAGTTTTTCGTTTTTCTCTGTATTGTCCAGATCTATAAGGAAGTTAGAGATTGGTAAATAAGACACAAATGAATATATATTGTAGTATCTCAGCAAATGTTTATTACTTGAGTGGTTGATCCTGATATATTCCAGCCTTGCATTCTCAGGCTAATCTAATGCTTTGAGATTGTTAGTTGGTGTTCTAAATAAAAGAATTTTTTTTCTGTAAGTCACAAAGCAATTTTATCAACTAACTTAAGTTTCTTTGCTTTAATATATATTAACAGAAGTCATGCATTAAAATACCATAACTGGGGCTTGAGCAATGGCTCAGCGGTTAAAGGTGCTTGCTTTTGTACAAATCCTGCTGGCCCAAGTTCAATTCTCCAGTATCCATATAAAGCCAGAGGCACCTGCGTCTGTGATCCCAATGTGCCTGTGACAATGGCATGAGAATCCAAAGCTTGCAAGACAACTCATTCATTTGCAGTGGTGAGAGATCGTCTCACAAAAGGTGGAACATGGGTATCTTGGGAGTTGTCTGACTTCCATATGTGTACACATACACATACACACAAATATTTTTAAATAACATAATTGAATGATTTATGTGATAAATATACTAGAGATCTTTATCATGTTTATGTAGGTTCAGGCATGTATTTGTTTAAGTACATGTATATTTGCTTATAAAAAAAAGTGTTCATGCATATGGAGGCCATAGGACGACCTTGGGTGTCATTTATTATCTACTTTTTGGAGACAGGGTCTTTCATTGACTTGGAATTCATGAAGTTGGCTAGAAGAGCTGGCCACCAAATGACAAACACCTGTTACCACCGTGCATTTGTATGTGGATGCTAGGGACTGAGCTAAGGTCCTCGTGCATGCAAAGCAAGCCCTTTACCATCTGAGCTATCTCCCCAGCCCTGCAGACCTTATTTAAAGGTCAAATTCATATAAGTTAGTTTTCTTGTATTTCAAGTCTAACTTTGAGATGACAGATTTATTAGATGAAAGTAAGCTATTCATTATACTTTCATGAGAAAAAAAACTTATAGTCTCTTAGTCTCCTAGTTTCCTCATTTATAGAACAAGGAATCTAATAGTTGTGTGAGAATTTGAAAGTCCTTTGGGGCCTTTTAAATGGCACTTCCAGTTGGCCTGAAGGATGGTTCCAGGAAATGGACTACTTAGCAGAACCAGCTGCATAATTTGCAGGGCCCAGTGCAAAGTAAAAGTGAGGTAATACATGGCCAAATATTGAGAATTGAAAAATGTTTACTGCACAGCATAAAGCCAAGCATGGGACCCTTCTCAGTCAGCTTGACCCTATGTGTCACACACCTAGGAAGCCAGCCCTAGGGTGCCCAGGCTAGAACTCATACTCTGGCAAGCTCAGAGCTGCTTACCTTTCATAAGCCTTGTGACAGCTGTTTCGGTGAGAAGTAGCACTCCGTTGTCAATGTAATGAAGCAGGTTGTGCATTGGGAGACAGCGGACCCCAAGAATCGTATGCAGCGTGTGGAAGCCTAGGACAAATGATGTTATTTAATCAGCTGGAAATAACAATCCTTTCTGAGTTTCCATTTCTATACCCGTACAATGGAACCACCAATACCTTTCCTGCAGGGCGGCTTTAAGAACGAAATTGAGGAATGTGATGATCCTAGCACAGAGCATGTACCAAGGCTTTCAGTCTATGAGCACTGGCTCACCTGATCTTCATCCAACATTATGGGGACAACCACTAGATTCCCATTTCTTAGACAGTTCCTATGACATCAGTTTTCCCTCTAACAAATGTGCCCAGTATTCTAGAAATAGCAAGCAAAAGGTTGAAGCGAGCTGAATACAGACTGTGCGATTATAGCCTCAGTAGAAGTATCTGCATTAATGAAACAGTAGACTAGAGGTGAGAAAATACGAGGCATAGTCAGAAGATATGAATTATCTAGCTGGTCTGGTATCTGCTGTGAGTCAGGTGGGACCAGATCTATGCTGGGAATTTAGGAAACTCGGGGGAAATATTGAATACACAGAGGATTTGAATTTTACTTTTGCAATATTAATATCTCAACAGGCAACTACTGAGTATATAAGCAAGAAGGAGGAGGCACTGAGAGTGGACACAGGGAAGAGATGCATAGCAACCCCATGGGCATGGAAACTGACTGGATGCGGGGATGGGGGGAGCTACCGCCTACTTTGGGGCGGGACATGGTAAGAAAGTGGTGCTCAGTGAGAAGAGTTTGGATTCATAGAAATCATGGAATTTTCTCTCTGAGCATGAGTCATGAGCAGTGGGACAGTCCTTAGTCCTGGCAACACTACGGGTCACATGAAGGGCAGACTGCCCACAAGCAGATGTGATGGGCCCACTAGCTTCCCAAAATAAAACCAATTGTGACATCACTAGATGCTCTGCTACACAAGAATTTCCCCAAAGACGTGGAAATTCTTTTCTAGATTAATAGATTTACAACATGATTTCTGAAGAAACAGTCATAATTAGATCAATTCCACTAATTTCCTAGATTTGAAAATCTAAGACAACGCTGTGTGCATGGCCTAAACACCTCCAATGGCCCCGTCATCTGCTGCCCCTATGGCAAGTTCAGGGTCTCCTCTCTGTATGTCAGCTCTGAACAGGGAAAACACACATGGAATAATTAGGCACCAATTCTAGCCAACCTCATCCTCCAGGACCTGGTTCACTCTAGACAGAGAAAATGAGTCCTTTCCGAACAACAAAAAATGATAACCACCACCTCCTTTATCTGTGGTCCTCATTCCCTTCTTTTCCTTAACCAATTCAAGTTTTAAATTCTGGCTCTTGGACCACAAGTTCCTTACTAGTCTAGTGATCTGAAAAGCAAGCATCTTACACACATGCACATAAAGCACCCTATATTTATTTATACACACTCAAGATAAAGTGCCATTTCACTCCTTCGTTTCCATGTCACATGAAGAAATCAAAAATGATACACCGGGTGTGGCATGGTGGTGCATCCATGTAATCTCAGCACTTGGAAGAGAAATAAGGATGGGTTCAAAGACAGTCTAAAGACAGTCTGAAGCCAACATCAGCTGCACAAGCCAGGAGTGATGGGAGAGAAAGCGAGAGGAGGGGAAATAAACACTGAAAAGGCAGCTACAGAATGGCAAAAATGTTGTAAACCATAACTCTGATAAATCTAGATATACCTAGAACATAAAAGAAACTTTAGTAAGTCAATAACAAGAAAACAATTCAATTAAAAAAAAAACAAAAGGCCTTGAATAGATGGTTTTTCCAAAGAAGATCTACAAATAGCCAACTGTGAAAATATGTTCAACATCAGGGATCAGGAAATGCAAATCAAAATGACAATGAGTACCTCACACTCCTCCGGGTGACTATTACAAAAAAAGATGGTAAATGTTTAGAAAAATGAAGATATTGGAACTTCTAGACATTGTTGGTAGGAATGTAAAATGTATAAATTTAATGTAAAATTTATTATGTCAAAATAATGTAAAATGTATAAAGTTTCCTCAGAGAAGTTAAAAATAAAACCACCGTATGATCTAATCATCCCTCTTCTGAATATATATCCAAAGAATTAAAATCAAGATTTTAAAGACATTTATGCACTCATGTTCATCAAAGCATTACTCACAATAGCCAAGATATGGAAGTAATATAAATGTTTATTGCTAGATGAATAGGTAAAGAAAATGTAGAGTATACTTAGAGTGGAGTATTCTTCAGCTTTAAAATGAAGTATTCTATGTCACAACATGGATGGTCCTAGAGGACACTATGGTAGTTATAATAAGCCAGTCACAGATTCCATTTATAGAAAGTGTCTAAACGAGTCAGGGTCAGAAAGATGAAAAGGGGCTGCTTGCCAAAGAATATGAGAAGTTTAGGTTAAGTAGGACGAATGTTTCAGAGATGCACTATACAACATCGTGCCTATAGTTAATACTGCACTGTGCATTTTAAGTTTTAAGAAGGTAGATCTGGGGTGTTCTTGCTACAAAGTAACAAATACAAGACATTTTATAGCAAACAGAAGCTCATCCATTTCTTGTGGATACTGATTTATACATACATACATCATCCTACTAAAAACTCTTATTAATGTTTGTGACAACTCTAATTTCTAGCACATGCCCTGGCTTGAAATGATTCCTCTACAAAGGTTTACGTACTGAATGAACAACTGTATACGTATGCATGAATGGTGTTTTGAGGTCTGATTAGGTCCTGTCTCAAAATCCTAAGGGAAATCTTTAGTTTCCAAGCACCAAGGCTGACTCACTTCCTTCTTGTTAGTCTTCTGGCATCTCCATATGGTACATTGGGCCTGGAGACATCAGAGAAAGCTTCCTAGATCAGAACTAATGGTTCAAATTGCTCCAGAAAACTGCATTGGAACCAGTAAGGATCCTTTAAGGCACTAACAAGCTACAGTGTAGCTTAGCACTCAGGATTGCCTGGCCAACAAAGACAAACTTCAAAGCCTTTTTCTCACAGTGACACCAGACACACAGCTGCTAATACATGGTATCATCAGAAACTTCAAAGTATGCCAATGTCTGAGGACCAGGTGAAGAACAAATTTATTACACCAAAGGACAAAAGAGCCCACACTTACCAGGAGGTAAAGGTAAACACAGGCTGGAAGTAGCTTCCAAAATCCTGGTCATGAGGTGAAAGACTTCAAATTCTGCAGCACTGCCCCGCCTGTTGCTGGGTAGAAGATGACAAAGTGGCATGTCAGCCAAGAACTCGAGCAGTGGCTCTAGTCTAGGGATTTATAGAAAATGCTACGCCCTGTAATAAGGCTGAGAATCTAACCATGTAGCAGGCTCATACATTATGAATTGACTGAAATTTCCTTTCTTGCAAATAATGGACCCACCCTCTTGCTCCTCATCAACCACATGCCAGGGATAGATGGCAGCAGAAGTAAGAATTCTGAGTACAAAACAAAGACAAGACAGTGCTGGGATTGGTGAGAAGTGCTTTGAACTAATGTTTCACAAGGGCTTTGCAACAACAGGCAGCCATCAGCATTGCTGGCTCTTTGTACACCATGAGAGAAAAAAGTACTTGCGTACAGGTGGAGAACCCAGGAATGAAGGTTATGTTTCCGCCAACTGGTTTCTAGCATGCGGCACATGAGATCCAGCTAGGGAAAAAGAGGATCCATTAACTGCTGCTCACACCCTTGCCCTCCAGGCCCTGACAGCTGTCCCCCCACAGCAGATCCAGGGCAGCTGGCATTCAGGCTGTGCCCAGGCACCCCACACAGCCAGCCTTTCTGAGATCAAATCTGAGGCACTGGAATCCAAGATGGAAAGACTGGAAGTGTGCCCCACAGTCTAACAGAGCACCCGCTGTCTATGCTGGCAGTGCCCTGCTGAGCTTCCCCATCATTCACACTGATGGACCCTTGTGCATCAGTGAAGGTCAAGTGCCTCTTGATTAGTCCACGGCCTATCATTCTACAATACATAGAAATGCTAACTGGAAAAAGCAGCAGAGAAGTATGCAGTCATGCAAGACTAAAACAAAGTCCAAGCTCTGGGCAGCTGTGTCCCTCTAGGTAAATTACCTATCCTCCCAAATCTCACTGTCCTCTTCACTGAAATAAGGGAAGTACTTCACAGGGCTATTGTAAGAACTAGTCAGCTCCTGACTGGAACAAATATTAACTCTAATGAACCCAAGCAAATAGCTTCTTGGCCTTGTGGCTTTGTCTGGGAAAGCCATTCTAATTGTCCAAGTTTGTCAGCAGCAGGGCAGTCTCCACAGGGATACCCCACGATGGATCAGGTACACTGCCATGTGTGGTAAGAGCAGAGGGCAAGCTACAGGCAAATACTACCCTTGGCAATACAGACTCCGTTTCTCTGGCTGAAATCAAGTGAACATATAAACAATAAAACTGAGGCAACCTTCTAGGATATTTGTAGACAGATTGCCAAGACCTCCTCCTTAGAGATCATAGAAAACACAGCTGGCTACTGCTGGTCAAGAGTGGGAGATTTGCCGTCAATCAATCAGAAAGCTAGGGGTATTGAGTTTTCTGAGAATACCTGCGTCATTTCTACTGTCTCTATGCTTAACATAAAATACTGTTCAAATTGGTGATGACAGAAAAGAGGAGGCTTGTACAGAAGCCTTAAGAAAGTCAACAGAGCGAGACTAGATTCTGGGTATGGAGGTCAGCCCCAAATGTAAGGGCTTCTTCACACTCCAAAAGCTGTACCTGGCAGCTCTGTAGCTGTCCTCAAGCCACAAAATGAATGTATTGAGTTATGCCATAAATGCTATGGATATCATTTGAATTACCATGAGAAAAATAGAAAGTGGAGAGGCTCAAAGAAGGCAAAAGAGAAAATCTGAAAGCTAAGCCTTTCCATAAAGAGTTCCACACTAAGAACCTACTACAAATGGGCCAGACTATCAAGATGCATGGAAAGAAAATACCAAACAGAGAAATGGCAAAAAGTCTCTGTTGGAGACAGAAGGACAGTCTAGGGCAAAACTACTTTCCAAAGTGATTAAACAAAAATAAAAAGGTGGGAAAATGGGAAGTCCCTCAGCCCAAAGTTCACGCCCAGAGAGAAACATAAGCTTTAAAAGTTATTCAGCCAGGCATGATGGTGCACACCTTTAATCCCAGCACTCGGGAGGCAGAGGTAGGAGGATCTCTGTGAGTTCAAGGCCACCCTGAGACTACATAGTGCATTCCAGGTCAGCCTGGATTAGAGCAAGAACATACCTTGAAAAACCATTAAAAAAAAAAACTTTATTCAAACAGGAAGGAGAGAAAAAAAAAAGAAGATGGTTGCTAAAATCTGCTTCATTGGCAATGACTTTTCAAGAAAGCCACCTCAATATGAAAGCACCTTTAACCCAGCGGGCTCATGAAAGCCACCTCTGACTACCAATACTTGGTGGTATAAAGAATCCTCTGGTTTTAATTACCAAAAGGTACAGTTATTGAAGTGAATGCGAGAAAGCCAGGCTTTGTGGCAGAAGGAGGCATGGTTATTTGGGAGCGGTATGCCCAGGTTACCACCAATCCTGAAAATGGTGGGTGCATAAATATGGTCTTGCTGGTTTCGCAGCAGTTTCATACAAGTAACTCCTGATAGTTATTGAAGACAGGAAATCCATCATTACTGTGGTGTTTTTGAAAACTACCAAACCACCCTTCCACAGCTGAAATCATCAAAAGGAAATTGTTTTTCAAATAGCTCAGTTCAGTTATTTGGGCAGAAAGAAGCCATCACAAGATTTCAAGCTTCAGAACTTGGTACAAACAGTCAGGGAGTAACATCTGTCACTCTTGAGTACACTTGCTCTATAATGAGGGTGACTTACATCAACATTATAAAATGTATAGCTCATTTGAAATTTTATTTGAAAGTTACAAATCTTACTCTTGACCTTCCAAATCATGTCTTCCATTTGTTCTACATTTTCTGACCACTCAAAAGATCATAAGCCTTAAAAAAAAGCAGGAATAGGAGGCTGGGAAGATGACTCAGTGGGTAAGATGACCAGGGTCAAGTACCCACGTAAAAGCCAGATGTACAAAGTGGCACACACATCTGGAGTTCTTTTGCAGTGGATAGAGGCCATGACACACCCATTCTCTCTTTCGTTCTCTCTCTCTTCCCCCTTCCAAATAAAAATCATTTAAGAAAAAATAGGAGTAGGCTGATTTTTTTCAAGGTTTACAAATTAAATGCTTTTTAATGTATTCTCTTTACTATTTTGATTTTTCAGATTTTAATTCAATATCTGAAGATGCGTTTTTATTGGGCAATATTAATTTGTAAGTGTAGTCATGTTATTTCACAGTGTAATTTGCGTGAAATGGTTGTTGCTAACATGATGTGGAAAGTAGTCTTCATAAATCTCATGGATCTTCTTGCACAGTCCTGCTATCTAAAGCAAAGAGCACTCATAAGGCTACTGTCAGAATTTGTCTTTGTATTTTCTTTAAACAATCAATGCAGTTGTGTCCAAGTGGAGGCCAGAGGGCACATGTGACAGACAGCCTTGCATGTGTGCCAAAAGAAAGCTCAAAGACTTCACCCAAAAAAGAAAGTCTATGGGAACTCAAAAGTTCATCTTAAATAGTAATCTAAGATTTCCTCCAAGAAATAATTATTTTGTATTTTGTTACTTACAAGTAACTATGAGCACGTTTCTGAGATATAGCAGGAGACCAGAACTTTTTTTGGAAAGAGAATAAATATGTGAAGAGGAAAAAAATGGTACAGTTAGAAAATGAAGTCAATAGAAAAGTAACAGACTTGTACCTTTAGAAAGAGAGGCAAAAGACTAAAAAGGCCAGTAAATATCAACTATCAACATGGGGAGATCAGTAACACATTCATAAACTGAGCACTCTACCATTCTGAAAAAGAGAAATACTTAGGAAAGACTCAATGCTCTGGATGGATAGATATGTATATATGTACATAGGTATATACTCAACCACTCACAATACGTTAAAAATTATGAAATAAGCATTTTAACGGAACTTTAAATAAAGAAACAGACTAATGACTGAAATAAAGGCAGAAAACTTTAAAATTAAACTTGAAGAAACTAAATCAGTCTTAGATAATAATTAACAAATCTTCCAGAAGTTACTACAAAAGTATATATTCACACACTGACTTGTTTGCATACTGGTCTGCCCCAAACTTAGAAAAATAACATTCTTTCTCTTTCTGTATAAATATTTTAATTTGTCAAGTACATTATGTCTAGATTCTAAACAAGAGCAGAATGCTGCTTTATATGCTTTATGAAAGACCAAAAACAGCCATCCAGACTCCAATGTGCTGGTAGATACCAAAGAGAGCTGGGATCTGGCCTCATTTGGCTGTTGAAGCTAATTAAAAATTAAAGTTCAAGTTCTTTCATGCCTGTATAAAACCTCCATGTACGGAAAACATTCATTAACTGTTTAAAAAGGAGCTTGAATTTTTCAAGAAGTGAATATTTGCCAACCATCCTAAATCCGTTTTCTTATGCTTCCATGAGCATATGACCAGGTTGAAAGGCAGGCAGTAAAGTACTTTCAAAGCAAGTTCTCTTTGTTGATCGTTCTTAGTTCCCTTCTCTCAAGCTATAACACCAGCTATCTGATCTCTAAAAACCTAATGTGAAAAACAGAAGTAGGCTCATTGATGTTCATTCCGAGAACTATACACAGGGTGGGGTTAGAGGTGGGAAAAAAAAAACCTAAAACCAACCAGTTTTGAAATGTAGTCCAGGACCATCTGTTCAATTTTCTTCTTTTCTATACCATGTAAGTGTCTCACAAGATGATCTCTTAGCTCAGACACCATCTGAAAACAGGACATGCATTAGAAACATCACAACCTCCCCATTCACACACTCACAATTGATTTTAGTTAGAATCATTAATTAATATTCTTCATTGACAAAAAGTAATCACTGGATCCGAGGCTCTCAAATGAGACACATGACTTTCAGCATTCCTCTGGTGAGATTCCTCAGGAGGCTCCAACATCTGCCTGAAGAGGAACTCCTTATACTTTAACCCAAGCAGAGAACAAGTAAGAGTCATGGTCCAGGCCCCGATAAGAATGCTCCTCAGAATCCTGTGAATGTCACCAGCTTAGAAGCTCCAGGCTTTGGGATCCTGGAAGCTCTGGGAACTCATCAGCAGTGAATCTAAACATGGAATAACTTCACTAGGGATGGACAGGTGGGATGCTCAGAAGGACAGGTAGGACTTAAAAGGAAATGCCTCAGGTACTTCCTTCCACATAGTTCCCATGGACACTCAGCACAGCCTCCTGGCATGCACAGGTAATGGAGTATTCGTTCTGGTTTCTACAGACAGGCTCGATCGAGTGCCAGCTCTGTCCTCAGTAATCATGGGTCAGCATCCCCAGCCATCCCTACCTTTTGTTTTTCTTTCTCCTTCCTCTGTCCCTTTTTGCCTAAATGCCCCACTTCTCAAGAGGCCTTTCTGGCTAGAGATCTTTGTGCCAACGCACAGCCTGTGAGAACTGTACATGGGACATCATCATGCACATATCTTCGATTTGAGCAGATTCTCCATGCTCTCGGGGCCAACACACAGTGGCATCTCATTTCACTTTAGCCTCCTGTGTGATAGTTGATTTGGCGTTTTAAAAAGTTCATTTTTTTCCTGTTTGCTATTACTATAATTAATACCACCACAGGAAGAAAATAAAAACATTTATAGAAAAGACATTTGCATGAAATTAGACCTGTCAGAGAGACAATGTCAGCTCCTTTAGGAGTTTCATTGTAAAGGGGGACAAAAAAAAAAAAAGCTTTTGCCAACATCACCAATTATTTTGTCAAATTCAATTCCTAGAAATGGAATTTGTTGAGTCTTATACTTAATGTTGGTAAGTTACTACCACAATGTCTTCCGCTCAACTCAAACTACTTTCCTAGTGAATGTCATAAGGATAACCAATGCTCTGTGCCCTGAACTTTGCCAATATGATCTGATAGTCAAGAAACAAACACCAACAACAACAACAAAAGCGCTTGTGAATTTGTCACTGGATCACACTATTGCTAAACATTCCTTTGTTCTCTCCAACTCTAGATGGTTCACCTGCTTACTTTGAAAATGTCTTTCCTTGTTTTCATTTTGATGTAATGCCTTTTATTGGTTTATAAACTCCATATGCCAAATGTCATTCATTAGAAAACTGTGCAACAAATTTTACTAATTTATTATTTGCCTGCTGTTTTGCTACCTATTTTTCAATTTTCATTCAGCCTGGCCTGTCTTTTCCTATGTTCAATATCTTTTAAAGACTCTTTCTAGTATAGTATTAATTATTCACTTAATTTTTTTACCCAGTTTAACTTTTTGTAATAACCTTTTTAATATACCTGTCGATATAGTAGAAATGATGGTATGCTTGGGGTAGTCATGAACTTAAATTTCTTTTCCAGATACTTAACCATTAACCAACTGATTTATCAAAAATTCTTCTTACATTGATTTTTGGATTCCTCACTAATTATACACTAATGATTCCAGTTTCAACTCGTGCCTACTAACTGCATATTATATGTTTCCATCATTTTAAACTGACAAGCATTTAAGATACCTGGCAATACAAGTCCTAGATCTCTTTGTCAAGTGCATGGCTGGGTTGATTGTTAACAAAAGCTCATTAGTTTTGTGGCTGGAGTGTTTTAAACCAAGACACTGAGGATTTAAAGTAGAATATTATTTTAAATTATTTTTATTATAAGTGTTTAATCCTAAGAAAAAGGCATGTGGAATCAGTAACTCGTTTTCCATTTTCCCAGCTGATTAAGTGTTGCATTAGGTAATCATAACATCTTTTTATTTCATTGGCTACAGTTTTCATAAAAATGTGAAATTATTAACTTTTTTGTGATTTTTAACAGGATACCTCCAGAATTTCATTAAAAAAAGATATTGGCTATAGAATTAGGCTATCTCATTTAGTAAGTATATTTCAGGAATAAAATTTGGTTTTGAACCTCTTTCAACACCTACAGAGATTTCATCTTTTACTTTGTACTATGAATTTCACTAATATGTTTCTAATATTGTCTTTCTTATAGTATGCGTGTCATTGATATATTTCCTGGTATTTTCTTCCTGTTGTGCTTTCAAGAGACCACCGGAAAGTAGTTTAATTGTGCATGTGGTATCTATATTCGTAAGTATGGCCACTGTTAGATTTTGGTCAGAAGGGTATGTGGAGTCCGTAAAGGGACTGAGAAACTTTCTATCTTCTTCCAAAAAAAAAAAAAAAAAAAAAAAAACAAAACTACATAATTTGTGGATGAGCTAGTCCTTGAAAGTTTGAGAGAACTTGGGGCCTTCCTTGGAAATAATCTTTGACATATTTTTCAAATTATTTCATGGATATTGTGCTTTCTATTTCTCCTTGGATAAGGTTTTGTAATTTCTATTTGCCAAGAAAACCCTTTGTTTAAATGGCATTATTAAGGTTATAAATATGGATTGGTATCTATTTTATATTTTAACTTGTCACATTTAAGGTAAAAAAATTTTATCCCATTCTTAAGTCTATACAGTATTGAAAATCTTATTAGGCTTTCTAGATAGTTCTTTAATTGCTTTGAAAAAGTTTTGTATTTCCTTAATAGTTCTCCTAATGTATGTTGATTTCTATTTCTTTGATCATTCTAGCACTAGGACTTCAAAAAGAAGATTCTGTTGTATTTTAAATCCCAAATGCAAATTATTACTCTTCCTATTTTAAACGCTCTTGATAGCATTCATTCCTTACCATGGTTTATAATTTCACGTTTATTGGGGTGACTAATTTACCTCCTCCGCTAGACTGAATATTCCAAAAAGGCAGAAACGTCATCTGCCCAGCTTACCACTGGACAGCTGAGGGAGGGCTGGCGGCCACAATCAGAATGAACAGCCCAGCCTGCCCTGCTACTCCTTTCCAGAAAGAAACCCACAGGCCACTTACCAGGCCCACCAGCAGCCGCTGACGGTTATCTTCCTCCTGCAACAGGGGCGTCAACCTTGGCTCTGAAATGGAACAGAGCAGCTGTCAGGAAGGTAGTTTTCAGGAAGTGGGTTAAAAAGAAGAATCAGCCCAGGTTTGCCTTCTCTGAGTTGCTGGGAAAACAATGCTCCTGGCTGAGTGTGACCTAGTCCTCCAAGCTAAACGTGACAGGGAGCGTCTGGGAAGAAGAAAAACCAAGAACACTGACCACACCAGTCTCTTCAGCACTGGGGCTCACTGGCTTCACTGGAGACGGGGCTAAAGTCTCTACCCTTGGGAAGCCATAACTGAGACCTGGTGGTGTTGATGAAAGGACGATGTGCCTCCCTTCTGTTTCTTGACACCGTAGTTTTTCCTGACACACCCTGGGACTTACAGTGCTGAGGAAGAGTTAGGGACTGCCAAATATTACTGATGGGTACAAGTATTCAGACTGAAAAGATGACCAAGTCAACAGGGAAGAGTTGACATGACAGTTAAATCAATGACACTCTCCCTGCCCTGGCTGGCCGTGGACTCTCAAGACAGAAAGGGTGGACCAACAGGCTGGCTGGACAGACTGCCCAAAGTTTTTGCCAACTTTCCTTCTACTAGGTTTTTATCTCTGAATGCCTCAGACTCAGAGCCAGGCAAGACACCAACACCCACAGGTTAATGCCTCCTTCTGGAAGCATAAAGACACTGTGTGATCCCTTGGGGGGGGAAGCCCACCTCCATCCAATTCAGTCCTCAAAATTCCCATGAAGCTATGCAGAATGCCCTGCAGCCCTGAGTTCCCCAGGTTCTGCTTCAGGCAGCAACAGCGGTCTTCCCAAGCAGCTAGTCCAAGCAAAGCAAGCACTGGCGAGAAAGGAATTTTCCCAAAGTGCGCCCGCCGGAGAGATTGCCGCATGAAGTCAGGGCTCAAGTGCTGAGTCAGGAGCCCCGACAGGACAGCAGAAGGGGTAGACACACACAAACCTCCTCTAGACCAGGGACCACAGATCCCGCATTGCAAAACGCTCAGCGATGCATGGAGAGTAACCCTGAGCTTCACACATTCACACCCTGCCTGGCATGGATGGCCTAGTTATACAGGCAGAGGTGGTGCCCCAGGGACAAGTTCACTGTTGTGGGTCACTGGACTGTGTGCACAGCTGCTGGATGTGCAGTTAACACACTGTGTAAATTCATTTCCATTAAGGTGCCCCAGCATACACCCAAACCAGCCAAGCTCATAAAGCAGGACTAGAGCTAAAACAGCAGCTACTTTAATGAAGATTGGCCTTCATGAGGCATGATGCTGCTGCTGTTACAAGGCCCACAAGAACAAAGGGTTTGGACCTGGATCTACTCAGCATCCCCTCCTCAGTTACCACTGGCAAGTCAGAGCTGGATGCCTCCTCCAGCCTCCCTCTTCCCCCACCCACTTTCCCCTCCTGCCCCCAACCCTCACCCTGCACCCAGGAGTTAGGTAACACCTGGTTTGGAAATGATGCATTGGTATTTCTTCCTCACACATATGATAAAGCAGCCACCTCCACAGAGTACCCCACATGCAATAGGCACTAACTAGGTGTTCTCCACAGGAGCCCATCTGTTCTCACTCTCCCCTCACTCAGGGCGGTGCAGGAACACATGATTAGCAGGTTGCAGCTCTGGAACTTAAGTCCATGTCCCCTGAAATGGAGCCCAGAGTGCACCCTGGTTTGAACCAAAATTAAAGGTACAGACAAATCAAATCAATGACCCTGTGTGATCAGACAGATGGAGAAAAGCAGCCCAAGCAAATTTAAAAAAAAAAATGCTGCCAATTTGCGCCCTGTGAGGCCAGCCAGAGGGCATGCTAATTAGTTCAGCGAAGAGAGAAGAAATGACAAAAACCAGAAAGCCAACTACCAGGACCTTTCCAGCAAAAGCCATCTACTGTCCATGAAGGTCCCAGCGTCAAGACAGGCATGGAAATGGCTCCATGGGCCTTCTGCCAAAGTGATAGCAAAGGCTTCTGCTTCCCAAACAGGGTTGCAAACATCACATGAAACTCTAGAAGGCAGGTCCCAGCATAGGATACAGGTCTGTCTTACCTGAATTCCTTGTTTCCACGATAGAAATCACCCTACAAAGAAATTGTCCATGTTAGTCACACAGGAAGCATCACTTTAAAAAAAAAAAAAAACAAAAAACTTTAAGCCACAAAAGACATCCTCCTTTAAAACCCAGTGAAACCACTGTAGAAACTGTTCTCAGGCTTCTGGAAGCCTCAAAAATTTTAACCAATGTACCAAAAAGCACATTAAGCAATTATGAATCTCAGAGCACTTTAGTGCCAACTACAGCAATTATTTAGAACAATTGCAGCTCTCAGTTATTGGGAATAATGGAGACAGAAAATAGAACAGAAGTTGGAATGAAGCCTATACTTTTAGCACTCTGAGATGACTCATTTCTCCAGAAAACATGATTTCAAAAAAAGAGAATGCTCCCAGCTCACCAACAACTGTTTTTTTAATCAGCTTATTGTCTACTTTGTCCTCAAACGTACTCACTGACAAGAGATTTCTTTACCCTTTAACCAACCATTATGAATCATCTATTCCAGGACATAAGTCTATAAGACCTAACCTATATGCTTTTCCCACTTAAAAACTCCAGAACCAAGTAGTATTCACAAAACTGAGAGCATCCGTCAACAATGTCAGGCTACTGCCATGAAGGGTGGCCAGCAAAGCAAAGATAACCAGCAGACAGACATAGGACCTTCACCTTTACTTACTTCATTGCATTATCCAGAATATTCCTCACATATGCGGTGGACCGTCTTTTCCCTGTTTTCTAAGGGCAATAACATGTCAGGAATATGCATAGGTGAAGAATTTGTGATGGATTTTTATATGTCAACTATATAAGGCAATATACTTAAGAGCTTCATAAATAATAAAAGACTTACAAGTAATCAAAACCCTATATTGCTCTAAAAAAATAAATGTTGGGGTGGAGAGATGGCTCAGTGGTCAAGGCACTTGTCTCCAGTGCCTAAGGCCCCTGGTTCAATTCCCCAGTACCCACATAAGCCAGAGCCACAAGGTGGTGACCCTGGCTCGCTCGCTCGCTCGCTCGCTCTCTCTCTCTCTCTCTCTCTCTCTCTCTCTCTGCTTGAAAATGAATAAATAAAATATTTTTAAAAATAAATGTTTCATTATGAGGTATCAGAAGCACAGGAAGTCTCAAGTCAACTGTACACAACACTGAATCTTATGCAACAATAGTACATCAACCACATGTACCCTTCATCTCATCTCCCACAACATGTACAACTTATATAACTATTCTGCAGTATCAAAATAGGGAAATCAGCATTAGTAAAATGTGTGTGTATAGAGCTATGCCATTTTATCCTATGTATAGATCATGCACCACAATGTACCACACAATTAAGACACAGCCCTGTGCCATCTTCCCAAAGACTTCTCTTCCCGAGTGCTTTCCTTCAGAGTCACTCCCACTCACTCTTCCCCCTCCCCTCTAGCAACCACGAATTGGGGAACACCTAGATTTTTCCAAATCAACTATAGTTTAATATTGCCAACTTGGTAGAATCTAGAATAACCTAGGAGACAAATAAATCTCTGGATGTGTCTGTGAGGGAGTTTCTCAATTATGTTAACTGAAATGGGAAGACCCACTCTCACTGGTCAGCAGCTGGGGTCCAAGGAGCAAGTAAGCTGAGCCTCAGCATTCAACTCTGCTTTATGACTATGTGACCAACTGACTCATGTCCCTGCCTCCATGCCTTCCTGGCCACAATGGACTATACCCTGGGACAACCATGAGCCAGAATAAACCCTGAAGTTGCTTTTGTCAGGCATTTTGTCAGAGCAACAAGAAGAGTAACTAATACAAGTAATCCAACACGGCTACTAATGACGCTTCTATTATGAATGTGTCGTGTGTCCCGTCAACCTCTCTGTACTCCAGTTCCCTCCTCAGAACAGAGATGGTTGAAGCAGCCCTGTGTGCCCATTGGGAAATCAGTAAGACGGCAGAACTGTGCTGGAATGGGGCAGGTGGCCAGTGTGAGCCGGCCTCTGACTGGCATGTACCTCTTCGGAGATCAGGTTGTGCCACTCTCTCCTGACCACACTGTTGTGGTAGTGTAAGGGGGGCTTGGTGTACTTGACATACTCGAGGTTGGAGTTGAGCTTTGCCCAATACCCCTTCAAGCTGTGGACCTGTAGGAGACAAAAGCATCAAGAGCTTAAGAAGTGACAATAGCAGAACCACACACGCCTCTCACCCACAGCTCCCAGGTGGCAGCACTTCTGAGTGACAACTGCTCACACAGAACCAGTCAGGTCCCTGTAAGGATTCTAGAACAGCAAGTGTAGCCTGTCTTCTTTCTCCTCTTCCCCTTAAATCCAAGGGAACTGCTGCTCACTTCCCAAAACCAACAGGATTTCCCTGTTGGGATTGGACTCACCAGGAAGTCTGTGTTCCGCACACTTCCTCCCTGGAGAATCATCCTCCTGGATTAGGTGGCGTCATGTCAGAGGATGTGCTTATAATTTGGAGCAACTGAACTAGACTTAATTATCCTCCTAAGCCAACTTACTTCCAAGGGTATTTCCAAAACCAAGGAATGAGAAGGACAAAATAAACTGATTTCACAAAAGTTGTCAACTCCTTTGAAGAACTAGCCTTCTTGGTCTTTGAGAGTTAGTAACTATAGTATTATCTTGGAATAATCATAGACTTTTTAATAATACAATGCCAATTGATATTTAATGCCAAAAACACGAAATCCAGATAGATAAGATTTATGATATTTCTTATAAAATATATATATATATATATATTTAAAATGGATTTTACAGGCCAGGTAAGACTTGTGTGACCTTAAACAAGGTGAGCTATTGCTTAAGTCCTAGGTGAATTCAAGAAAATCAGAGAACTTAAGTAAAATATACTTCAATCAAGAAAAATAATCGAATTTTAATAAAAATTTGGATAACATGTTCTTATTGAAAGGACAAAGTTGGATGCTACATATCTTAAATTTTGTCTTCAAAGCCTGAAATGTTCATTCAGCCACGTTCCTTCTCCGAGAAGCAGAAAACCTTGGAAGACAGGGAAAGTCTTGTTTCCAAGGGAAATGAGAATACTGAAGTCAGGTCTTATTTTCTCTTTAGGCAAGAACTCCTCAGTGATTCCTCACCTTGTCTACATTTTCCTGGACGTGTTTTCGATCTTTACCTACTCCTTGCTCCTTCTGTGTATTTAACAACTACATAGGACCAATCCTGAAGGCACCAAGCAGGACGAAGTTCCTGCCTGGAGGTCAGAAGCGCTTTCTTGGTGCCTACATCCAACCCCAAAGCTAGGACACTGGTTGGTATTGTGATGCCATCTAGTGGTCAGTTAGGTTGTAGACCCGATTGTTTTACTGCAGCAGTCCATATGGGGTTCACTCAGATTTTGCCCAGGACAGGATAAGGGAGAGAAGTTGGATTTTCTTCCAGCTGTCGTTTGGCCTAGCTCCCTGAGGCCAACTGCTGTCCTGCTATTAGAAGACTTCACTCACACTGGGCTTCTTCAAAAACCTCTTCCAAATTACCTACCTTCTCACTCCTCCATTAAAAAAAAAAATCCTCATAACCTTGTGTCATCCAAGAGTAACAGATAAAACAGAATTTTTAACGGGTGCATGGGCAGGCTTCAAAGGCACTGGAGCACCCACTGGCAAAACCGTGTGTCTGTATGAGCACTCTTCTGGGGAGACATCCATACCTTGCACCAGATTTTGAAAGTTGGCCTAAGATAGTTCAGAACCGTGCATAAGTAAGAACGTGTGTAGCTATTTCCTTGAAACTGAACCATTCCCTCCAGAAGGGAGGGAGGAGGGTGATGATATTAAGGCTCATGCAGTCCCTCCTGAGGGTCTGTAAGCAGTGCACAACTGCCGAGGGGAGGAGACTGATGGAGCCACCTGCAACCTGTGCAGGGGCTCCAGGAGTCAGCACCCAGGCTGAGGTGGGCTTTCCAGTGATGCAGCTGCCCAGGGATCACCCACAGTCCTAGAGTCCCCTCAATAAACTTACTGGTTCTCCAAGCTAAACCTGGCTAGAATGGTTGGTTGGTTCTCAGTGGCCTATATGGATAGACATTTGTTCATGTTTTCATAGGAAATATCACATGATAGAAGAGAAACTAAAATCTGAATTTGAAACAGTAAAAAAAAAGCTTACATTGAAGTAAGAAATACTGTTAGTCAAAAGGTCCCACAAGAACACAATCTGTGGCCATGAGTAGGCTGACCACACCTCCTACTGGGAGGGAACAGCGAACCAACAAAGGAGCACTTGTGTAATGGAGGAGCCTGGGCCTGGGGGAGACAATCAACAGCTTTCAAATTCGACCAATTTTCTACTCAGTGAGGGGGACCCCTTGTCTGGAACTAGGGATTCAGGGCGATAGGCACCGGATCCCGTACTTTTGGGCTCCCAAAACAAGATGCACTATGGGAGCAAGTGACAAGGAGGCTACTAAAAATAGAATCTAGGTAATCCAGAATTGTGTATATTTGTTAACCTACACTGATCTCACTCTCTGATGGAGGTTGTGTTTGTATTTTTCAGGATGCAGCGAGAGAGCTGGGGCCCATCTAACCCTACCAACC
>PVHP010000615.1:0-59681 GCA_004024765.1 Zapus hudsonius
GCTTTAGGTGTTAGGTGTCAATAAAACATTTGACAAAATGGAATGCAGAAAGGAGGGTATAGATTCAGCATTTTCTTATAAAACACATAAGCACCTATATTGGTACAAGTGACAGTGGTAAGAGAAGATTTCCAAATAAACAAGCTATCTAAAAAGTCATCAGAGTAAAAGAAACAAACAAACAACCAAAAAACTGTTAGCAAGAAAAGTGGAAATAAATGATGGCTTTCTCTTGTGAATTATCCTGAACAAACCTAACTTAGGTTTAAAAAGAGAAAGAAAATAATCAAGGCACATAGATTTTTTAAAATATTTTATTCATTTTCAAGCAGAAAGATACACAGAGAGAGAGACAGAGACAGAGAGAGACAGAGAGAGAGTGCACCAGGGCCACCAGCTTGTGGGTCTGGCTTATGTGGGTACTGGGGAATTGAACTTGGGGCCTTAGGCACTGGAGGCAAGTGCCTTAACTGCTGACCCATCTCTCCAGCCCAAAGGCACATAGATTTATAGTAAATTTACATGATTCTGACTTTTAGAAAAGAATTTTAATGTATATTTTGATGCAAAATAGTAAAGAAAGGGGTTTCCTCTTTCAGTGAAGTGCATGTGGTGTTACTAGGCATTTTTATCAGTTTATATGCCCACAAAATTGTCAGTATCCCTCATCCCAAATGAGGGTGAATTCAAATGTAAAGGCTCATCCTTTCTTATAATATGTTCTCATATTCACTTATTTCTTCCTCCATTTTTTTCTGCTTGATATCAGTCTGGCCACATAGCACCTAGCATTGACCTTGAACTCACAAATTTTGACTTCATTTCCTGTCTATGGCTACTAGACCTTGGCCACACACATTTCCATGAGGCAATTTCCTTAACAATTTCCTCTTTTCTGTTCAGGATTTTCACAGTCGCTTTTGATTTTCCATAAACTCTTCACTTAGGTCTTACTTTGAGTCCAGGCTTCATTTGTCTCTTCCCAGCATCTGCAGCCATCTGATACTATGTGCTATCTATCCATTGTCATGTGGGATTCTTGACTGACTTCTCTATTGGCAGGTAAATTCTGGAAGAGAGTGTATAATATCCACCCTATCTGACCATCCTTAAAACAATGCTGTATGTAACTCCAAGTAAAGAGCTAAGAGTTGCCTTTTTAGTTCCTGCATAGTTCATCAGTTTGACTGGTTGATCAGCAAATACAAGTTAGCAGTAGGGAATCTAAGGAAATAGGGAAGAGTAGCAAAGGGAACTTAACATACTTTGAGATGTAGGTTTCCTCCAAAAATGACTCAAGGGAAAAAGAACACTTCTCTGGAGAAGCAGAAAGCACCATTGTGTCTTCCTGCCAAATTTCCCCAAACATCTGTTCATCTTGAAAGGGGAAATCGAAGTAAGTAGTGAGCTACTGTAAGAGGGAAAGTACTAATGTCTACAAAAATCACTCAAATGCCGTGTGCAGGAAGCCATGGAGAACCGATCCACAGTGCAGTACATCGCTGTGGCCTCGTTTTAATTTACTCTGATGAGAATCTGTCTGACAGGCACTAAAAGTGGGTGTGCTGCGGACAGCTGCTTCCATGCCCTGAGCAGTAAAACAGTGTGACTGGCAAATGTGGACAGAAGTAATGTAAAACATTTTGGACCAAGCTGTCTGTCTGTGATTTTAAAGACTTTTTGTGTTACTTCTGAGAAGTTTAAAGCCATCCATCTCAAGACGGAGATGACATTTCAAGGGATCAAAGACACATAATAGATATTCTGCCTGGCACTGGATCAGTTGTCATCTGTAAAAATCTACAGAGAAAAAGGTATCACAGTCCATTGAAAGGTGCATCCAAAATGCTTTGCTGTCTATGTTATGTTAAACCTGCTCACAGACGTATTCTGTAAGGAAGGGGAATGTAAAAGCTCAGGAATTTGAACGTTTTAGTCTGTTTATAAGTACAATTAGATGTATATTTTATTGCCTTGGCTTTATCCAATTCTATTACACTGTGATAGATAACTTGCTTCTCAGGGCCAGATCATGAAGGTAGGAAGAGGAGGGCATGCTTCCTCTCCCACTTCCATTAGCTCCCTTCTCTATGCCAAGGTCTGCCCTTCTGCCCGCAGAGAAGTTGTTTTGCTCTACAAAGTGCAGGATAACTGTTACAATAGAAATGACGCAGCATCTGTGGGGTAAGAAAAATGTTGCATTTTATATTCCAGCAGCAGAACAATGCACCAACGAAGGCACCATTAGACAGTTTCCCCTCTTGTCAAGTAGCGGCTGGGCTCTGAGGTAGAGAGCAGATAGCTCTCGAAAGGGTGATTTCCCTACCTGCTCACCAAGGCTCCAAACCCCAGCTGGAACTGGTCTATGTTAGAAGTTCATAAAAGCTAGCCCATAGGCTGGTGTGAGGACATGTTGAGAATAAGAATGGGCAGAGAAAGATTTCATAAAATGATTTCATGAAAGTTCCTTTATTCTAAGAACATATACTCTTAGGATTTCTGTTTCAGTTTTTACCATTCATTTATGGCATGGTGACACTAATATGAGGTTGATGTCGGAAGTTATTTTTTAACTCTTAATCAACTTTCTAACCTGTCACAAATGGGCATTGGTTGTCACTGATACTCCATTTGTATTTTAAGTTATATTGATCAAATTATAAAGCATACTGTATATAGGCACACACAAATATATATATATATATATATATATATATATATATATATATATATATATATATATATATATATATATTTGTGTGTGTATATAAAATAACTTTTTACTCTCCTCCCTGATATTGACTGTTGACTATTCACCTCACATCCTTGGGCTATTTTCATTTCTACAGTGGAAGGGTTACTACTTTTGCAAGGCTTCCATTGCCATAGATTGCCATTGCCATAGATTGCCTCTTCTAAAAAAATAAAATAATGAACATGCATTATTTGATTTCATTAGATTTATATGATATCTTTTCAGGTTTAACTTCCAGAGAGAGTGTGGCATTTTGTAATTCTGGTTTATGAGTCATAGCAAGTGCAATCAGAAAGCAATATATATTGGATAATAAGTATATTATGTCATGTTTTATCCCTGAAGTAATTTCTGAGTAACTTATAGAGGAATCATAGTAAGATAAGGTAGTCATGCTTATCTCTGTCTCCAAATGTAAAATGAGATGATAACAAGTCTTCACTTATAACCAATGCCAGTCAATGTTATTATCAACAAGCACATTTCTGTGATGTGATTTTTGCCTTCTGTATGAGGTAGAAATATCCTTAGACTCATGCCTCACACCCACTAAGACAAAACCATTAGTGCTGACTTCACATAAGCTGGAAACAGTTTTTCTTTGTAATTTTGGTATCAGTCAGTGTCATGGGAATTTTGTGATGTCCTTGAAAGTTCTTCTTCATTTAATATCCTTACTACTTGGTAGAGACCTTGGCATGTTTTTTTATTATTATTATTATTTTTACTGGAACCATGAGTACACAGAGAAACAATAGTAAATTCTTTGCTGACTCCTAAGCTCTCTCATTAAATTCTAGCTCAAAGTGTCTCTGGGGCTCAAGAGAGGTGCAAATTTCAGGGTCATGTGCATACACTTATAAAATCAGTTTGCCTATGAAGATGTTTTGAAAAACATGAAGCCTGCAGTTTCTTTTACAACTAACTAACCACCAAGCAACATTCACAAAAGTATAGTGAGGCTTTATTTATATAGGAGCTGAAAATAAGTATTCAGTCAAACATTATTAACTTTTCTGTTAGGAGTTTTATTAGAAGAATTATATCTAATTTTAAAAGTCCAATTAACAAATCTAGCTATTCTTAGATGATTGAGTAGATTTGATTTGAAAAGAATTTAAAGATTACGCTACTCAAGGTCAAAATGAAATAATTTGAATTTTGATACTTTCCTCTAAAAATATTTACTTTTATAAACTCTCCTCAAATGCTATCTTTTCAGAAGACATGTTATCAAGAAATGCATTTTCACAATACGTAGCATGTTATGAGATGTGAATAAAGAAAAATAACACATTTCTATAGTGGTTTGTATACAAATTTTTCCATGCAGTTCTGTGTCCTTACGAACAACAGCTCTTGATTAAGTTTGCCATTAGGAAGTGTTAAATGGAATCATAATAGAACTAAAATTAAGAACATAGGCCCAGAATTCCCCCCCTCAGTGAAACAACTAGAGAAGTTCTAAAACAGGGAAGTGAAAAGGAAAATTTATATTTTTAATAAATATTCTATTCCACAGTTGGATTTTGCACATCGTACGTTTTACCTCTTCATGTTAAGACATTTCCAAATAGTTAATTCTCATTAAAGGCAACTAAGTTCAGCATTTATATAACTTAGCAATAATAAGGTCGAGCTCAGGTTTGTCTGACACAACTATTTACAATTTATGCTACTCTTTGGATGGTCTGTGCAATTGATACCAGCCATATTGCCATAGTCTGAGAAAGGGCAAAGTTATGATGCAAGCAATGTGTCATTGTTTGATCCATGGGTACCACAAAAAAAAAAAAAGAATGTATTTTCAGTGGTCGATCCTTAATCCTCAGCTGATGGCAGTGTGGGTTTTACAACCTTGCTGGAGCCGTGTTGTTGGGGGGTTGGCTTATGGGGTTATAAACCAGCTTCCCCTTGCCAGTGTTTGGCACACCTTCCTGCCACTGTTTGCAGTGCTGTGGCAGAGGTGATGTCCACCCCTTTGCTCATGCCATCGTTTTCCCTGCCAGGATGGAGTCTCCCCTGGAGTCCGTAAGTCTAATAAACCCATTCCTCCACAAACCACTTTTGCTTGGGTTCTTTCAGCTCAGCAACAGAGAAAGCTGACTCCAACACAATGCATATATTCAGAAGCATTTAGAAGAGTTTGTCAAAAGTACCAAACTGAACTCTTGTTAACATGGATGATAGAGAATATGAAATACTAAACTCATTTGTGTGAAAGGTGTAGCAACCTGTAAATTCTGCAAACACAAGGCAATATGAAAGAGAATCAATAATAACCAATTACAGATGATTGAATCCTTGATTTTTAGTGCAAATGCATGTGTGTGTTATGACATATGCATGTGTGTATGTATGCATGCGGCAATCATGATCGTGCAGGTGGAGGCCAGGTGTCAGTTTCAAGTATCCCCAGTGCCTTTCATGTATTTTTTGGTGAGTGTGTCTGCACATACAGGTGCATGTCTGCTGTGTGCACTCATGTGTATGCACACGTGCATGGCCCATGCACACACAAGCAGAGGCCAGAGAAGAATGTTGGGTGCCCTCCTCCATCACATTTCTAATTTCCTCAAGATGTAGTCTCTTAACTCCTGTTGGAGCTGCAGGTTTTTTGGTCACTCTGGTTAACCAGAAAGTTTCTCTCTTTTGCATCCCCCACCGCATTAATGTTATAGGCATGTGTGGCCAAGCCAAACTTTTTATGTAAGTACTGGAGAATTTAACTCTGGTCGTCTCAAGCTGTTTCTCATGCTTTCACAACAAGTGCTCTTACCCTATGCGCCATCTTTCTAGACCCTTTATGATAGGTGTTGAGACAGAGCTCAAGATTCAGCTATACTGGCTGCCTTCTGAATATAGAGAATCCTCTGATCTTCCATTTCCTCAATGCTGGGAATACACGCTAGCCAGCCATGTCCAGCACTTTTGCATAGGTCTCTGGGCTCTGCACAAAAATCCTCAAACTGGCATGGCTTTAACACTGAACCCTCTCCCCAGCCCACCTTGGTGGTTTTTATCCAGAACTAATTATAATGTTACCCTAATAATAATAGCTACTCCAAGTATTTAACAAATGACAGACAAAGCTAAGAGATATAACTCGTGGTATCCTACATTTTTGGCTAAGAATTATCAGTACCATTGTGAAAATGAGGAAATAAACTCAGCTAAAATATTTCCTAAGGCATCCAGCTTTTGTCAAATCTTACACTCTCATATGTGTTTTTATAAATTCTTGGATAAGTTTCCTAAATCCAAATGAAATGTTTTCAAAAATATCCTCTTTACATTTTAAGGGGTAATATCGATAATAAGACAAAGAAAGCAGAAGATCTAAGGTGTTCTCATTAATGGAAAGGATGTCTGTGTAGGAAGAATAAAAAGCGAGAAGAGCACATGGAAAGAATGCCATCAAGGGGGGGGGCTTTATTTTCTGAGTGCTCAACAATAGAATAGAAAAAGGTTGATGTCCAGAACAAAATAAAATCCAAATAGGGCAGAGGGATGGGAAACCTATCTAACCCATACACCCCAATCCTTCTCTCCTTACTGCTATTGGGGCAGGAGAGTTATTGATGTAATATATGGTTTGTCTAAACTTGTCACTTCTGCTAAACCAGACTAGTTATCCATTCTAACCCATTACCATCAGGTTTCAACTACCTGAAGATTTTGGACATGTGCCCCTGTCTTTACAGAACTATTGGCTGAATTGCAAAATGTGAAAAAAAATGCTCAGAGGGGAAAATCATTGAATTATGACCTTTTCGCTCCCTTGTGGGTCATAAATAAGAGAAAATGTTCTAGCATAACAGATATGAACCTCAATCTCATGAGAGTTCAGGGGGAAAATTCACTAAATTATATCTATGTACACATTGAACTAAAAAAGAGTGCTTAAGGATGAATTCTACACAGCCTGACCGAGTGAGGTTTTGAAGAAGAGTATTGGCAAACCGAAGCCATAGATAACCTTTAACAGAAATGGTGGATAGATAACATTAGGGTAAATCTATAAAATCAGTGTTTCTCCAAATACATTATATGTTTAAACCATAGTGATAACTCAAAATTTACTGATTCTGATTGTGCCTGGTAAAAAATAACTTCAATTTGGAATTTTGATAGATTTCTTGATGATGGAAAAGGGGTCATTTCTTTCAATATTTTTTACATTTTTGTTTGTGTATTCATGTTGGTACATGTGTTGGCACTTGTGTGTAGATGGGCGAGTGTACACTCATGTGGAGGACTGAGACAAACTTTATGTGTTACACTAAATTATGCATTCTACCTCTTTTTGAGATAGGACTTCTTCTTTGTATGAAGTTCACCAATTATGCTAAACTCTTTAGTCAACAAAGTCAAAACTTTGATCTGTCTCCTTCCCTCCATTACTGGGATTATAGGCACTCACTGACATGAATGGCTTTTTAAAAAAAATATCTTTTCTATCAATAAGTATATATGTTGTGTGAGCAATTCTTGTGAAGGTGTCTCAATTTCCCACCTCTCCATCACCTACACACTGGGGACCCTCCTTGGTGCACATACTGGATCCATCCATAGGCTAGGGGGGTATGAACTGCACAAGAGATAGCCAGTATTTCCCCCTTTTATTTATTATTGCTGAGGGGCGTGATGTCTCTGGATATTCTCCCCAACCATGGGTCTTACATTCTTTCTGTCCCCTCTTCCACTTGGTTCCCTGAGTTATGGCTGGTGAGTTTTAAGTCTGCCTTACTGTTAAGATCTTAAGTGTCTCTGGACTTCTGCTTCTGGTTGTTTTGGGTATCATTGGTAGCTGTCTCCACTGAATTTTCCTGGGTTATCTGGTTTTCTGTGGTGATTTGTCTCCTGTTTGTCTTGTCATTTTCACATAGGTTTCATTTGGGCCTTGTACATTGGGCCAGAAGTAGTTCATCTCCTGAAAGGATGTTAGTCATTATCCCATGTCTTCATGGTGGAATTGGATTGTCCTAGGCTCTCTCACTGCTTTCTGAAAAATACAAACAGAATCTCCATGTGACAGTGAGATCAATACAGGTTAAATGAAACAATGATGTTTTGGCAAGATTCTAATTGACATAACGTCTCTGTAGCTCTCTAGTAGTGGGAATATCCCCTAGGAGCCCTAGATCTTGGTCTCCATAAGATTTTGCCATGGATACCAGTTCCAGTTAAGGGTTTCTTGACACTGACCTGATCTCTGAGCCAATCAGTAAGCTGTTGATTACCATCCTTGGTTTAGCACCACTATTGCATAGATGAGCATTTATTGACTTACTGGTCTCTTCCATATAGCCATGTGTTCAGCATTCTTATGACAACTATCTATATTGTATATCAGTGGTCTCTGCTTTCTCCAAATATCATAGACCAATTTCCCCTGGCAGAGCATGTAACAACTTCCAGTGTAACACATGCTACCATCTTGGAGCTGGTTACCATTCTGGATCTAGCACGATCACTTGGTGTTGTCTAATGACACTCTGTGATTTCTTCAGCAATAGGGTCTTACCTTCCGCCTGGGGCAGGTACTCAAAGGCCTTGATAGAAGTCTGTCTTGTTTTAAGGACCTTGTGGGTCTCTTTGTTCAACAACTCAATGTGGGAAGGAATCAATTACTGGGACAGTGAGATGCAGACCTGAGAAATTTTCCTTGGTATTAGGCTTCCTCCCATTCTGTTCATGGCCCCTCGTAGCCGGTGGTGCCCACATCGTCCTCAGGAGTTTCCTATATGAAAGTTAAGATTTTATGGTGTCAATTCATTGTTAGTTTAATGTATTGTACAGGGGATGAAACTGGCATCCTCACACTTGTGTGGCCAACACTTTTTGTCCCTAGGCTATATCTATCGTCTATATGAGACTCCTCTTTACAGAAAACATTTTAAAGTATAAGGGCCTTCCTCCATTTCATCTGGTTTGATAATTATGTTGATTATAATGTAAGAGACTGTGTTTGATTACTTAATCCTAAATTATTGCTGCTTTTTGGGAAGGCTATGGAACCTTTAAGAGGTGAAGGTTTGTTGGCAGAAGTGTGTGAACTGGGGACAATCATGAGTGGTTACAGCTTAGCCCCACTTCCTCTGTCTGCTCCCTCCCTATTACTGTCATAGTATGGCCCTAGTTGTCAGCTTCTATCAGGTGCTCCTTTTCTCTATAGATATCCCCTTGAAACTCGGAGTTGAAAATCAACATTTTCCTTAATTTCTTTCCAGCCAGGGACAAAATATGTGGCTAGAAACAAATTAAGGAGATGGTTTATTATATTAACTCATTGAGAAAATTTGTACTGAGCAGTGGGGCTGTTGCTGTGATGCCCTGACCATGTGGTTCTTAGACTTTTATAACTGGTTAGTGGGAAGACTGGAGAAGGACTTGGATCTTTGGACTAGGCAAGCCTTACCTTGCTGCAAGCAGAATTTCATGGTATATTTTGGTGGTGGGAGTTTGGAAATGCAGAAGTCAGAGAGAAAATGGGCACTGGGGAAGCTTGACTTATGAGAAGCAGAAAGGAAAAGGGATTATTTCAGGACCTGGGCTAGAGGCAGTTCAAGTGATATTCTGGTAAAAGAAGATGACTACATATCTGACCATGTCTTAAGAACTTGAGCAAAGTTGAATTTAAATTTATTGGACTAATGTGGTTGGTAGAGAAAAATTCAAGACAATATTATATAATGAGCATGGGTTGACTTATCTAGAGTGTTTCTATTCAGACCTGTGATGAAAGAGAAAAAAATAGAAATACATAGAAAATATACAATTTAGCAGAGAAACAAATGTAAACAAGTTTCAATTCCTCAGTGCCAAGATGCAACCACCTCATCTGCAATTATTAAAGTGCATTAAATTTAAGCCAAGTGCTCTACTCTGAAAACAGAAAAGATGCCCTGGGCATGTATAAGACCCCCCTCCATCCCACTGAAGATTCAAGTTTGTAAGGATGCAAATTTTTTTGAAAGAGAATATTTTTAAAATATTTTATTTATTCATTTTCAAGCAGAGAGGAGAGAGAGAGAGAGAGAGAGAGAGAGAGAGAGAGAGAGAGAGAGAGAATGGACCCACCTTGTGGGTCTGGCTTATGTGGGTCCTGGGGAATTGAACCCAGGGCCTTAGGCACTGTAGGCAAGTGTCTTAACCACTGAGCAATCTCTCCAGGCCTTGAAAGAGAATATTCATAGAAATGCTGAAGAAATTCTCTTCCTCAAGGTCATCACTCAGAGGCTACAATTGTGATTCAAGGAAAGGCTTCATCTTGGTCTGAGAGCAGAAACTGGCTCTGTTTTGTCGTGAGAATATTTACATTGTGCCACTATTTGTTGGGAGTATGGATCTTGTGTTTTGATTTTTAAAGGCTCACAGTTATGAGAGTGCCTTGAGACCCCATTGAGATTTGAAGTTGTAAACAGTATTGGTAATGGTAAATACTCTGAAGGGGGATTATGTGGTGATCTTAATTTAAAATATCCCTCTCACATGTTGAAATACTTAAACCCTTGTTGGTGTCACTGTTTGGGAAGTTTGGGTAACTTTCAGGAGGTAGAGCCTTGCTGGAGGAAGTGTATCCATGGAGGTGGGCCTTGAGGTATAACAGCTCAAATCTGCTTGCTCTCTCCTTTCTCCCTTCTGATGTGATGATCAACACCCTCTGCTCCAGCCATGATTTGCTTGTCATGGGAAATATCCCTCAAAACTGAAAGTCAAAAATAAACCCCTTCCTTTCTTAAGCTCCTTCTGGTCAGGAATTTTGTCGCAGCAATGAGAAAGTCATTGATGAAACTGTTCATTTCCCGAAATGGTTTCACTTGGGGAATAGCCAAAATTATCTCTTCATAAGCCAACTTTTGCATCTCAGATTTTTGGTTGCAAGCTATTCATCCAGAGCTGATTCCTTACATCTCTTCCCAGCTCTCTCTTCAGGAACACCACCGGGTAGGTAACTTGATTATGGATTTTGTGGGAATATTTACCTCATGAAAATAAGCAACTAATGCCCATCCAAGCTTTTTTTTAATAACCTCCTCACCTATTATTTTATGCTTACTACAAATAAGATTATGTAAATTGAAAAGAATATTATTTTTGTTGTTCTTATTTTTTCAAGGTAGGGTCTTACTCTAGCTCAGGCTGACCTGAAATTCACTTTGTAATCTCAGGTTGGCCTCAAACTCATGGCTAATATTCTCCTACCTCTGCTGCCTGAATGCTGAGATTAAAGGTGTGGGCCACCACTCCCAGCTTGAAAAGAATAATTTAATACATACATTTTTGTAGCACATTGTAAGTTTACTTCATGAAATGAAAGTGCCAAGCTGTCCAATAGACTCTCTTCTTTAAAGTGTCTGTCTTAAGGAGAATTCCAATAAAAGTACTATAACTTTATACAACAACCTGGATTATTCACAGCATTGACACCATAGTAAGTTAGTTGTAGTACAGTGCAATTTTGAACTTCAATTAGAAGAGGACTCAATGGATTCTGATAGGATGGACAATTATCACATTTAACATCTTAACAAAGTAACGGAGCAATCACATACACAAATATGGAAAATCAATGCAGAATTTTATAGGAGCTAAAAATGTCCAATTTACAAACATACACATGGGTCGTATTTCATTTAGCATATAGAGGAGATTGTGTGTCCCAGATAAAGCACTCCATGTTGGTTTTAAAGATTGTGTTTCTACACAGACTTGATCACAAAATAAAAGTGTGTTGAGCTATGTAAAGAGAAAGTAAAACAAACAGAAAAAGGGAAAGGCTCACATTAGTTAATGAAGCTATGAATCAAAAACTTGCTGAAACTAACTCAAAACTAAATGGAGTCACTGTGATATCAAGGGACTGAGAGGTGCAGCGGTCACAGATGGAGTGGAAAGGAGGGTCAATCCCTTGAGAGTTTGCAAGCCCTTCTCTGGATGGAAAAAATGAACATTTCTGAATGTTTCTCTCTCACCCCACCTTTTCTCTGCCTGAATAAATGTGCTTAGGTGCAGAGAAATTGTTCCAAGACAGTCAACAGAGGGCATAGAGATGAAAAATGAAGGTGGTCATTGTTAATTAATAAATGGGTTCTATACTCTGAAGGTTGGCTGCACATTTACGATGCACATGGGAGAAAAATAGCAGGAACGTAGTAAAATCACAAAATGTTATAGAAAGTCTTTTCTGAAAAATGACTTCATTATCCTGATTAGTTCCTTATTATTCACCTTATCAAAAAGCAAAATAAATTCAATTCCAATGCTATTAATAGAAGATTGAGCAGAATTTTGAATTTCTTTTCCAGCAAATGAAACCATCTGAATATATATGAAGCCTAAATGCAGCATTTTTATTCGTAAAGAATAATTCATAAAGCTGTATGCTAAATTTTAATTGAGATAAATATAAGCATCATGGAAAATATCACAACGGCTTAGAATGAGTAATATATATTACAGAATTGAGAGTGTGTGTCAGTTATTTATTTCTTTAGCAATCACTATAGAAATATACATTATATATATACATATATATATATAGTTTTTGCAACATTAGAGGAAGCAACTGAGTACACAAAAATGAAAAACGGACTGAGGCACTGCAAAATTTAGGTTTTATTTGGTTTAAGAGATATTGACAAGTCATTAAATCAATTGTCATTGTCTCTGTACTTATAAATGAGGCTATATCTTTTAAAATGGTATTAATGATTCTAAAAAATATGTAATTTGATTCTGGCCCTTGGATTTAAAATGTAAAAGTTTTCACACACAATGCAACATGAATCTGAGGTTATCTACACTGAGAAGGTGTGGATCTTCTAATCACACAGATGGGATTGCAGTAAGTAGCTCACTGTAAAGTAACCTAGCCAGAAACCAGTGTAAAACATGAACGTAGCTCTACATTGGGGAAAATTAACATGTCAGACTGAAACTTGTCTAATACATGATTTGACTTTGGCAATGAACTTGAAAGCATATGTTCCTGTGGAAAGTATAGAATAATAAAAGGGACAATTTAGCCTTCGCAATAAAATTTCTAAGATATATAAACATTACTGGTTTTCATGTCTGGGTAAACAATACTAGAATTCATTAGGTAATTTCCAGAGACGTTGTTAAACATCCCACAAGGAAAAGGGAAGCCACCTACACTAACGTTACCCTTCCCTAAATGTCAACCATTATAAGCTCAAGAGAACTTGAATGAGAAGATCCTTATCAAAAATATTTGTCTCAAATAGTAACTGATAAGCTATTTAATGTCACCCAGAAAGTGGTGATGAAATGCCATGAAACCAAGCTCTTAATTCCCAATTATATTTACCCCTGTTGTCCCTCGTCATGTGGTTGTAAATGCAGTAATTTACCATCATTTCTAATGATCTGAAAGAAACAAAATCAGAAATACTCTCCACTCTCTTCACATGACAGCTATGGGATGGTGAAATTAGAATTTTCCTTAGCATGGAGAACCAGATATCAGTATATTTAAAAGCATCATGTGAATGTAATTCACAAAAGCATTTAAACACGTAATTGGAAGCAACACTAACTGGTAACAAGAATTTTCCTTCACCCCAGAAAGAGGAAGCAGTAAACCTGCAGAGACAAATGAGAGCTAATGTTAACTACAGTCCTTATAGAAAATTATATATGTGTGTGTGTGTGTGTGTGTGTGTGTGTTTATGATGTCAACACTAGATCAAGTGCCATACTTAACATGGATTCATTTGTAGATGGGTTTGAGTTCAACATTTCACAGACAAGTGCTACAAGGCCATTAGTCATTGAAGGAGGAAAAATGTAGAATGTGACTGTATTGAATTCATGCTGGTTTCAGCTTTATGTGGCATATTCAGTACCATTATATAAAGCCAATTTTGCAGCTGAGAGAGTAAAGAAAAATTTGAGAGGGACATGTTTGAGGCAGTAAGTGCCATCACATTTACCTATAAAAGTGTTCACCAGTTTTATTCTGTGATTACTGAAAATTAATAGGAATTAGTGTTTCCATGTGTAATCGTGGCAACAGACTTCAGAGTCAGTGGGTCATTGAGACTAAATCAAGTGGGAATATACCACTGGTTTCCATGTTGGTACTTGAATCACTTACCTCTTCCCACAATTTCTGATGCACAGAACACTTTTTTAAATATTTTATTTATTCATTTTCAAGCAGATACACACACACACACAGAGAGAGAGAGAGAGAGAGAGAGAGAGAGAGAGAGAGAGAGAGAGAGAGGGCACCAGAGCCACCACCTTATGGGTGTGGCATATGTGGGTCCTGGGGAATTGAACCAGGGCCCTTAGGCACTGGAGGCAGGTGCCTTAACTGCTGAGCCATCTCTCCAGCCCCGCACAGAACACTTTGACCATCATTGAGTTGGAGGAATGGGGTAAGAGCTAGAGGGACGTGTGGGTGACAGTTCTACCATTCTCTCTCTCTTTTTTTCCTACCATTCTCTTGTGTGTCAGCAGATTACCCCTGGTGAGTGAAAAGAGTTCTGAAAGCACAGTGATATTTGTTTAGGGCCTGGACCCTGCAGCCCACAAGCAGAATTCTTTGCAAGTCTTGCTCAGTTTTTATAGATTCCAGCTGATTCACATTTTCCAAAGACGCTAATAACAATGAATGAATGTATTATAAGATCAACATAAAACTTGACTGGGAGAAAAATTCAAATGGTCCATACTCTGATAATTTCCCCAGGTCTGTATCCAAGGCAACAGAACAGTTTATTACTTTTTTCTACATTTAATCTTATAGCATGGAAGAGGACAAAACTCCTTTCATCCTAAGGCAGAAATATGAATGAATGTATTTTAGTACTGCAAATACATAGTTCCTTGCATTAGCTAAATTCCATCAAATATAAGACAACATATATAAAAATACAAGTGACAGTACTTAATTATTGATTCATTAAGTAGTATTTAAGACAAAATAAAATTATGTCCACGTTATTTTTGTTTAAAAAGTTCCGTGAGGTTTACTCCAAACAAACCCAGATTTAAGGCCTGTAGAAAGCCTGGTGGCTGTTCTCTACATTTACCTGTAAGATGGAAGCCCCTAAAATAGGGCGCTACAATACTGTCCAAGCAGAAGAATCATTTGGGAACTTTGACCAGATACATGTGTCTTCAGGTCTCCCCTTGATTCTGGACTGATTGGTGTGGAGATGGTCTGTGGGGATGAGGAGAGGCTTTTTAAAATCCATTCAGATCCTGTCAGGGAAAGGAAGCCAGAAGTCACAGACATGCTTTGGAGAATCATGAAAGTAAGGGAAGTCAAGGTCTTTGCCTTATTAGTGATATTCTTCTGCTAGCCATTTAAGCCAAGATTAAAATCAGGCTCTGATTTAATACATATCATCTGTATGGACCCAGTTTGAAAATATTATCTCTTAATTACAGTCTAACCTTTGGGCGTTTTGTTTCTTGATGAAAGAAGCAATGAGAAAGGGGAAAGAGAAAAATGAAGTCATTTGATTGACTAAAATTTCAAGTGTTAAAACTAGAGAAATCTTTACGAGTGGGTCAATATTTTGATCAGTGGTGAGCAGCATTAAAGAAAGATTTACAAAGATTGATTGAAGTAGCTGTTTATACTTCGTCTTCTGGAACGTAATCTGAGTGTGGTTTAAGCTGTTTAAATCCGTCCATTGCAATGAAAAATGTTTCTGCTGCATGTTGCACAATCCCTGTGTGAAGTGCATTTTAAATTCAAATATATACAGAATAGACACCTCTTGGTTTATTATCAATACAGTGCAAGAAATGTAGAAAGCTCAGTATATAATATGATCATATCAGACTTCTGAGGGTTTCATATACAAAATAAAGTTCATATAACTGAAAGTATTACATAAATATGTAAACGCACACAGACACACACCCACATCTATGAGCACACACAGATCCATGTGAAGACATGCTTGACTTCTCAGTTCCATGATAGCTTTCTTCTATTATTGATATTGCAAACATATTGGTTTACTGTTTATTAGAACAATTTTTATTTTTACTACTCTAATGAGAATAATTATTTGTGGTCTGAGAGAACAATATAGATGTAAAGAGCTCGACTTTAGAAGTGTCAGTGGTGTTTCCATGACAGGTAATGAGGCCATTTGGCAGATCATCAGAAACTAATTGAGCTCAGCTTACATCAATGAGACTTGTTCAGCGGAGGCCTCGCTTCCCAAAAAGAACAGTGGAATTAAATGAGACAATGTGACATGTACAATTTTAATTGGAAGCTCTAATTTAAAATATTTAAAAGCATGTTTAAAATAATTTGTGAATCCATACAGATGCTTCCTTCCCCAACTAATTAAGAAGACTCAGTGGGTCATATAATGTCTGGATGTCAAAAATATGAATTATTGAAGTCCCTGCACATATAAGCGTACTCACACCTTTAGGCAAGATCAAATTTAGTTTAACAGAGGAAAAGGGGAAAGAACCTCCAAGACTGTAGGTAGGTGATATTTTTTAACATGATATTTTTAAAACATTAAAATATTATTAATTTGGGAATGTACTTAAAAATAAAATATTTTACCATATGTACAATCAGGTAAAATTGAGAATTTAGAGATGTGCAAGACATTGGTATTTAGATTTGTTTAGATTTCTGCTTTATATTTATGTAATTTGTTTCCAGTCTTTTGTTGTATGCATAATTTTAAATATTCTTAAATCCATTAATAACTCTAATAACATATTAAAAACCCTAAAATTCTGGACATTTCTAATATTGCTTAAAATCTGTTTATATTGATGAATCTAGAATAATTTGCCATGCTGATATTTTAGGTAAAGGGAAAATAAATATCTAATTTTAAAACTAAAATATTTATTCATAATTCTGTAATAACCACTTGTAAAAAAGAAACATAAAACCTGCCACCTCCTAACCAAATACCTAATTGTGGAATCCGTATATAGTGATGACAAAAAAATTACATTAGAGCATTCTAAAACTGTAACAATATATCTACATGTTATTCCAGGAGCCTTAAAATTATCTCTGCAGGAGAATATTGAACAAATGGAATTGACAATGGATTGTGAGAGTAAAATATGAGTCAACATGGTTTTGCTACTTACCTTTTTTGTTACCATGGGCGTGCAACACCAATGTCATGGAATTGTCAAAGTAGCAGTGAAAACTGGGGTTTTTTTTTAGAAAGGAAGAAATGCTTCATAGGAGATATGAAAAATTCTCATAATATGAGGAAAGTGAGATGCACTAGAAGCAGAATTGGAATGAATGAGAGAAGATTGAAGGCGAGACAAAAATCTCATTTTCATTTAACTTGGTTCTACAAAAGTAAATTAAGGAAACTAGTACAGACTGGGAGAAAAATAGGACCTAATAACATGAAAACAGACAATTTTAAGTGAAACATCTATCTCTTTGCTCTAAAGACTACATCAACTTCCAATATTATTTTGTCTATTGTATACTATCTAAGGCCTTTAATTTCTCTTGCAGATTTGCAAAGATTAATCTGAGAAAAAATGTTGCCCTGAAAAGAAAATAAGTCTGATAAGCCTGAAGTCTTATTGCTCATATATGGGCATGGCCAGTCATAAATATATTATCACACATTGCATAGACTAGGGAGGCATCATGTGTGTGCATAGGTACTGGACATATGTACATATTGCATGTATGCATACACACACATCTGATTCAAGTATGTACAGAAAATCAGACAGGTCTATACATCCTGAAAACAGGCACACTAACTCCAATTTTCCTAAAATATCTGTTTAAAAATGTGTAAAAATAGATACCGTTGAAAAATTCAGTCATTATTCTTGAGATAAAAATGGCTATAGATAACTATAATCATTCTAATTATACATGTGAATAGATATGAAAACCAGCAAATTTTATGTTTCCATTAAATGCGGCCTGATGTTCTTCCATTCCCAAAAACAAAGAATGAATCATTACCCAGACTACACACTGATTTTCCTGGTTAGTAGCATGAAGCGCAGACAGCATGATTAAATTTATACCTTATACATGAACACCATGTCTAACAATTAGCTCAGGTGCACATAACTTTGGAAAAAACAACAGACAGAAACTCAAGAAAAAGGGACTTTGGTTTACATAGTAGTTCTTTTACAGATCAAATATTTTCCATATTTACAGAATTATGCCAAGGAAGTATGATGTCTACCTAGATCCTACAATTTGTAGTGAATCAAGCTAAATGCATAATTGTTTGGGGGGAAAGGGCATCTACTACTGTTCTTTTCTTATTTATTATAAGTAATTATTAGTGCTTAATTCAGTGCTCATTTAAAATAATGTATGCCTCATAGGTATGTATGACTCCAAAGATATGTGAAGGATATAAAAGCTCCCAAACTGTATAGTGACCATTAGTTTAAGTTCTGATTCCTTATAAGAAATGACAAATTTTCTAATAAGAAAAAAAATCATGTACTTATTGCTATGCAAATTCCTAGAAACTGTAGGATTTTAGAACAGACATTGTTGTATATATTTGTATTCTCCATTTTTGTGTTAATATACATTGTCTATTTTTAAAGATATTTCATTACTTCACAATAATAGCTGTCTGAGTTTTGCAGTTCAAAGTGTTTCAAGAGAATGAAATAAAATGGAGTACAGTATTTTCTTTAGAAATCATTTTGCTGTAAACATTGCAATATGTTCAATATATTTATCTGTGGAACGTGCTTTAACGACAGATAAACATTTTTCTTTACTATGGTAGAAAAAAATTGTTTTAGAGAAGAAAAATGTCATAAATTGAAGTCTTTAAAAATATTTTCATGTCTGTATTTGGAGAAAGAGAGAGAAAAAGAGAGAGAAAAAGAGAGAGAGAAAGAGAGAATTCCAGGGCCATCACCACTGCAAATGAAGCTCAGATATATGTGCCACTTTGTGAAAAGACCTAAAAATCAATCTCGTATTTTAAAATACCTTTTAAGATAATCATGCAAATAATGTCTTTCACTTCTTTATAAATATATAATCCAAAAATGTGCACATATATTGTTTTCATATCATGTCATGCCTGCACAGTTTTGGTGTGAGTTATTTTTTTTACAACTGTCATTAACCAAATAGAAATACCGGTTCCTTACTTTTGCTTCTAAATTGCAAATTTGATTTTATTTCAAATTGAACAATATTTTAAATAATCAAATAAACCTAAGTAAGCCTTCAGCCAAGATTTCTCTGGAACCAGTAGGAAATAAGATTAACGAGCATTTAATCATAGGATATACTGGGCAGAGCTGATGCAATTTAGAAACATAATTAAGATATGTTAATTATAGAAGCCCTGTTTTATCATAAACTCTCAAACTCGTGGAGACTCACCACAGATTTATGATTCTAGAAATGTAGAAGCAGCTTGAGAAGCACTAACTTTTCCAGCCAAGTTATCTTGTGTTAGAGACCATAAAGTGTGTCCAGTGAAAGATGACACTGTAGCCTGAAGCTACACTTGATGTGTTATTACTTTAATCTAGTCTTGAAGTGTATCTTAGAGAGTCCAGAGAAGAAATGCCAAAAGCAAAGCCCACCCAGATCATTTAGAATGTCTAGAAATAACAACATCAACAAAAGCCTAGATTTTGGGTGTTTATTTGGGAGTATATTAAATTCATACTTGAGAAATTGTATTATCTATTATAAAAGAATAGTTGGAGTCAATGGCAATGTAATATAGCTTTCTATGATTGAGCTCTTGAGAGTGTTTTCTAAGATATGCCAGTAGAATTAAAGTTTTGAAGACAATTTTTAAATCAAATACACTCATAAGCATTAAAATGAAAAGAATACTACTCTCATAGGCTGTGCTTTCTTAAACTGTTTTATGGTTTACTACATAAAAGTAATAATATTAACTAAATTATTTTATAGTATTTCAAATAAAGTTTTATATTTGAACATTAATCTATTATGTACTAGTTATTCAAAATTACATTGAGGATAAATCTAGAGCTTATACTCATTATATTCATATTCACAAATATGGTAATTTATAAGGAAAAATTAACATTTTTAAGGAAGCACCTCCCCACCCCAATATTTTTCAAATAAATTAAATGTGCATCCATTAGGCTTCAAATAAAATTAAAATGTAATATCACTAACTCATATAAAAACAATTGTTCTCATTCACCAGAGATTATAATCCAGTGATGTTCCTATCATACACTAGTAATGTTTGTGGAATTATAGTTATGCAAATATACTGTGAAGGTTTGATTAATTGAAATGTTAGAAAATTAACAAATAATACTTTATGTATGTTAAATTGTATAATAAATAAAGTTATTATGAGTCATTTGATATCTGAAAACTGAATGATATCATCTTCCTTCCTTTAGCAACCAAAAATTTCTATTTATATTTCAGGTTGATACAATTAATTGATAGCTACAAGTACAATTTTAAATGTAAGAGTCAAAATGAGTGTCTATTTTCTGTCCATTCATATACATTTTCACAATAAACACTAAAGAATGTAAAACTATACATATACATATATATAGTATTTTCTTAAACTAATCAGACTATATTCTTAGATAACATTTGAGTACTTAAGAGTCACAGTATGAAATAGAATAATATACTTTCAGATATTGAAGAAACTATAATTTCACTTATATTATTCCAAATACATTCTAGTAAGTGATTTAGTGGAAAAATGCTTTTCATTTTAGTATAACACAGACTATAAAATGATTTTAAATAATTTTAAAGCAAAAACTTTGTTTCATGGCAAATATTATATTAACATATAAAGTTATTTTAAAAATAATAGAATATAACAAACTTCCAAACTATTTCCTTCTAGTTTATGTTTTAATTCTTATGTGCGTATCCTTGAGAAAGTTAAAGAAAATAGTATGTCTATTTGAAAAACCCTGTATGATACTTTTTAGCTTTTCTGTTATATTTAACATGATAAGTAAATAACATTTTCAGATAGATTAAGAAAAATTGCAGTAATAAATCTGTTTGTGAGCATAGAATGACAGAATAATCTTGCATGTCTCTGCCTACACAAGTTTAACTATTTTTTTCCCCTCACTTGTTCTATCATAGTGATGAGAAAACTTTAAAAGCCTACCTATCAACCTCCACATGAAAAGTTCATTACATCTCTGGCATTCCCGTGTTCCATATTTTATTCTTAGCAAGGGTTCTTTGAGGTACGCTTTCCTGAGGGGAGACACCTGGCGGGTTTAATTAGATTGCATCTGGTAATAATTAGAAGCGCGGGAATAAAGTCATAGCAGCTGTAACCATCCAGGTAACTTCAGTGTGGTGCTGTGTCAGTCCAGGAGAGCTGAGGCCTGACCTTGAAAGACCACATAGAAGACTTCCCTGTGGTGGAAAGCAAGGCGGAGCAAAAGATATTTCCTGATCACTGAGATTCTGCAGTGTGCAGTGCCCACTGGAAACCAGATCTGCTCTCTTGGAGGCTGCAGGGGATGAAGACTAGGCATTTGTCAGGAAAATACTTTCCACATTGTGTTTTCTTTATTTGTGCAGATTTCAGTAAGTAAGCATTTAAACGGATTTAATTCTTGCAAGAGGTCGAGGTAGTCAGAGCACCCCTGATCTCACTACGGTGGCTTATGTGGACACAGCACAGAATGACATGTGTGTGGCCTTCCATGTCACAGCTTGCTGGCCTCTAAGAATTCTGTAGTTCATGATGGGACAATACAGGATAGATTAAGTGAAGAGCTTTTCTTTTTTCAAAAAGAAATCATTTCTCTAATATCTTAAATGTTAAAGTGCTCTAAATATTTTTGTCATATACTAAATCTTGACTAATATGCAAATGTGAGGTTGTTCGTATCAAACAATGCTAGGATGAGCATGGTGATTTTGTTCTGTTACTTAAACTGCAAAGAGGAAACATACAAGATTCTTTTGGATGAATGTTTTGAGTAACAAATGAGAATACCACATTCTTGTCAGTATCTCCTTTTATTTCTGTCTCTTGCTATTTCTGTTTCTATCTCTGTAATAGAAACTTGCATAACTAAGATGCCTTTGCTTATGTGAGGAAGGTTTTGCTGTGTTGTGTGTAAAGTATGTTGTAAGTGTGTGCACATGTATATACATATGTGAACACCCTGTATACATGTTTGCATAAAACAAAGTAGGATATTTGCTCTCCTCTTCTGAGCTTTACTTCCTTGAGATAGAATCTCTCACTAAACCCTGGGTTCTCCATTTTTTCAGTTAGACTGCATGAGCACCAAGCTGAAGTCAGTCCTGGAGTTTTAGGCAAGTGTAGCTATAGCCCCACCCAGCTTTATACATGGGTTCCCATTGAGCCATCTGCCTAGCACCTAAATGTGTCATTTCTAAAGCTGACAGTGTTTATCTATTTTTTTCTTTCTATTCATAAAAACCCCAAAAGAATTCCTTTTACAGACGACTTAAAATTTACCTAGCCAAATCATTGATCAAAAAAATCCCATGTACTTATATTGCTCACCCTCTCTAGTTCAAATCAGTGTTTGATTTATTTGGATTTGCGTTTACTTCAAAAATGCTTATAAGAATTTTGTAGAAGAAAAAATAATTTGATAAACTGATTACTATCATTGATGAAAAAACTAACAAAGGAAAAGAACTCTGAGTCTTTCTAACAAAGGATACATTCTGTTGCCTGACCACAGTGGTTGTCACTTGTCAAGTGTGGTTATAAAGCACTTGAAAGACAGTAAATGTAAAATTATAATTTTGCTTAATTTTAAATCTTCAATAACTACTTATGTATATAGCTATATCATGATAGCACGTTTGTATTACATCAGCTTCTATGTATATAGCTGTCATATAACACCTGGGTATATAGACACCATATCAGCACTTGTGTATATAGGTATCATAACACCTGCGTATATAGAAATCATACCACCTGTGTGTATAGCTGTAATATCAACACCTGTGTATATAGATGTCATATCAGCTCCTGTGTATATAGATGTCCTCTCAACACCTGTGTATATAGATGTAATATCAACAAACACCTGTGTATATAGATGTCATATCAGCACCTGTGTATATAGATATCATACCACCTGTGTATATAGCTGTAATATCAACACCTGTGTATATAGATGTCATATCAACAGCTGTGTGTAGCTGTAATATCAACACCTGTAGCTGTCATATCAACACCTGTGTACATAGTGTCATATCAACACCTGTGTGTATAGCTATCATATCAGCAGGACCTGAAGGTTATAAATCTGATTCTGAGGCAGGTATCTATGCATCATAGAGAGTCATCAATGCATGAAGATGTGATCCTGTGTTATGAATCTGTGTCTTCTTTTCTTATTTGTTTAAATTCTCTGCTCTTTGAATACAGAAGCAAGGCCTTATCAATTTTGGAGGATAGTGGGGCTTCAACAAATGCTTTTAAAATTGAATTTAAGAAGCGGCTTTAAAAATAAGGTAAATGAGAGAAAAATGTATTGCTTGGGTAGCAATGAGTATAGATGGCGGGAAGAAAAAGAGGAAAATAGAAAATAATTCAGAAAAAATAAGAAGTCTTGCAAGGACATATGCATTTGTTTGTTTTTTTCAGGGTTGTTTCTTTATTTCAAAGAAGAATTCACTTTAAGCCTAAATGCCTTCTTGCAGGAGGGTCTTCAGTGAGAAAGTGTGATTTTGGAATGAGTGTCTCATTGGTAGAGGGGTTCTCAGAACAGGAATCTGCCAGGATCCTGTCCTGGAGGCTGGGATTTGTGGCAGTGTCAAAACATTTTTTTTTTCTAAAGATTTGGCCACTCCTCTGGCTTTAGAAACCTTGCCTGAGGACCAGGAGCAGCCAGGATCAACCCAGTCTTGAAAAAAGTCATGGAGAAATAATGGTTATTATTACTGATTTCTTTTTTACAATCTTAGAGCTATGCTTAGCATTTTAAAGAAAATTAACTAAGAAAATAAATTTAATAGGATTTAAGTACCTATCACCTGCTGATCACTATGCTTATAACTTTAAAAGCTAGCTCCCGTCATCCCCCAGAAACCAGATTCTGGTTTCTCTTGTGATAGTGAAAACACTACATACAGTCTCTCTGTTCACAGTACCTGAGGACATCTAGAATGCCCGGCATCAGTGTGAATCCTATTTCAAGCCATGCTGTTTGTTATTCTCATTCCCAGTGGAAAAGAGATAGAAACAGACTCCCAAGGGACAGTCCCGGTTTTCATTTTAGGACATGAGGAGAGGGACACTGAATCACAAATACACTAAAAGGAAGCATTTTCCAAACTATTTTGGACTACCTGGGTATATGGGAACCCATGCTATAGCTCTAGGCTTGATCCTGTTGATTTTCTTAAGAAATAACTTCTTTTCAAACCATGGCTTTGATGTGCCCATAGAATTGAGGCAATGTGCACATATTCATGAAAGCAAGTTTGTCACAAAACCCTAATGAACTGTCAGGAAATGAACTGGATTTCTTTACTTAGTTTTCTGGACAAAAGCAGGCTTCCTATTGTAAAACTTCTGTGAAAAAAATATCTATTATGATTATTCGTTTAAAAAATAGAAAATATGTTTTAATCATCCACCAGTCTTCTCATTCTACAAAGGCTGAGCGTGAGTCTGAAAGAGGTGATTGGCAGAGCAAAGACCTGAATCTAGTGTGGGGCAGTAGTTTTACTGCTGGAGATTCTGTCCTTATACTTTATAAAAGTGCTTTTTAGAATGTGCAGTATAGTAACCCTTTCCTTCAACATGGTGTGTGTTTGTGTGTACATGTGTGTGTGTGTTTGTGTTTGAAAAAGAGAGAAAATCCCAAATACTCTGATTCTGAATTATTTCTAGAATTCATATTAAGTTTTGTTGAAAACTATTTCAAAAATTTCTTCACAATGTAATTAACATTTTGTATCTTTCAAAGACCTAATTGGAACATGAGTATGGATATATTCTTTCCTTGTAAAATATATTTAAAATCTTTAGTTATGGAAAAATTAATAGTATTGCATTTAACATGGAAACTATCTATACTTCCAATTTAACTGAAATTTCATAACCTTCAGTAATAAATATAAGGCCTTCTTCTTGCTATGAATATGCTCTATCCCTGACATCCTTCTCCAGCCTTCCTTTACTTTTTATTTTGAAACTAATTCTCACCTAATTGCCCTCTGTATCTTTGCTCTCACTCTGCATAACAGTGAGACTTCTAACTACAAATTTCTGGCATCCACCTCCCAAGTAGATGGGATTATAGGTCTGGACACCAGGTCTATCTTGTTTACACTATTTGGTGTTCTGTTTCATGTAAGATTGTGAAATTCAATAATTCATATATCTGTTTTTGGTAACTCTTAATGAAAATGATTTCGTGGGGATAACAGGATAACTTTTTGGCTTATTTCCTGTTACTATTGAAACAATTAGAATCATTTCCCCAATCAGATTTTAACATTGGAAATATATTTTAAGCTTCTGACTTATATTCAGGGAGCTTTGCACACCATTGTGCCTTATTGCTCCATACCCTTTGCTTGGGCAGCTATGTGACCTGTGAGGTTTGGTCTTCATTATTCATTGTGCCTTGGTGGTGAGGATTGTTTCTGAATAATGTAGGAGGTAAATATGTGCCTTGTACAAAACATACACTCCCTGATTAGGACTTATTTTTGGTGTCAAGTTAAAATTTTAACTATATGAAAGTTTTTTTGTTCATACATACTTTCTTATGTAATCATTGTAACAATTTATGTATTTATATTTGCATATATATCTATATGTGTGTGTGTGTGTGTGTGTGTGTGTGTGTGTAGCCACTCCAAGCAAATGAAAGCTGCTTGCACCACTTTTATAATTCCTGCTACATGGGTGAATTAGGCATTGAACCTGGATCAGCAGACTTGCAAGCAGATGACTTTAACCTGAAAAAAAATGTCTATAACCACTCAGCAATCTGGCTAGCCTTCCTCTTTGACCTAGCCGTTGAAAGCAATCAGCAAGTTCTAGAATTAGGAATGTTGGAATGTCCAATTCAAAACATTCCTCTTGAAATTGAGTTTTCATTGCTAGAACTACTTATTAAAGGGCAACTAGTCCAAAGGTATTTCTATATGGAAATTGAAGGAAAGGACTTCTATTCCATGGCACAGGATATAATGATTGCACTTCATGGGTTAGGCAATCCCCTTCAAAGGGAATCCTAAAAAGACGTCTTTCTGGAGCAGAGATAGTGCAGCATTGTGACAACCTGTGACTCACTCTTATCTGCTTCCCTAAGGAAGAGCTGTATGGGCCAAGATCAAGGATATGCGTCATCCAAAGTCAGGAAAGATACCTGAGTTACTTCCCTCATTTTGGATTTTGGCTCTGAAGCAGAAGCAAACCACTCTTGTTTCAAATCCTGCAGGCCTCCTCATATACTTGAGTGGACTTCTTCTTGGTTTTTGATTCAGGCAAATTTCAGCCTCTAGGCAACTGAATGAGATGAACTATCAAGTAAGTGTACTTATCTGTGTCTGTGACTGTATAGGCTGGCCATTGAATTCAGAGCCTAGCACTTGCTAAGCACAGCCTACCAGTGAAGAAATGCTCAGCCTTTCATAAATACTTTCAAAATGGTATTTTTGAAAACTCCATATTGAAGCAAAAGGGGTTCTTCTTCTGACCATCCCACTCTTCTATTGATGCATGACGCCACCATTACCTAGTTCAAGTGCAATGAAATTTGAAAGGGAATTGTGGTTATTTACCACTTTCTCTCCTACAGCAGATTGTATGTTGTAGGTAAAATGTACAAACAAATTATGCATTTTGTTGAGGTCGATATATAAGATAGAGGAGTGTGTATTTCCTTCCCACAAGAAACTCACTGCCTCGTGAGGGAGAAAAATACATAAATATATGGCTGTAGTGTAAGTAATATATATGAATTATCACAAATATAAGTGCCAGATCCTAGGAGAATATATAGAGGTAATTATGTCTTCTGCCCAGGGAAGGAAAGAATTACCCAAGGGAATTGACTTTTGCAATAAGGCTGGAAGGTGTGATGTGAAAATATCAGACTCAGCGAATTTTTGAAATGTGATTTTGCTGTTATTTAAGGGCTGCATTCAAGAAGAAATGATAGAGGTTGAACAGAATTAAACAGATATACTCTTCAGTTTGGAAGACATCCATTATCTAGGTTCTTTTAAACCTGAGCCTAACTTAAGATCATGCCTTACTCTCAATTATCAGGCATTGTTTTTCCCACAGGAAAGCTATGTTCAGGAGCTCATGGGTAAACACATTTCAAAAGGCTGATGACACACAGTTGAAAAGTGATTCAGAAATACACTGTGATAACAGAAAAAAAATAACATTAACTGATGATATATAAGCTTGTGAAGAGATTTAAATATGCAACTTACAGTCAAGAAAGGTCATTGAACACAAAATAGCATTTACATCAAAGGAGTATTCAGATATACTGAGTAAGTGAATTATCACAGACTTCTTTTTGTTGCTGAGTATTTGAAGTCCCGTCTTTTATAATTCATGACAACTTTGTTTTGATCATAGGGAAGGGAAGATGAACACCTTCAGCAATGTCAGTAAATTGCTCTACATCAAAAGTCCTGGAGGATAGGTATTCCAGAGTCATGCCTCTCTGATTGTAGACTTGACTTTGGACTGAAACTTCAAGCTATGTGTGTCTAAATGATTCATGAATATCATATATGCTATTAAGGAGTACCCATGATAAAAGCGCCATTTGGTGGTCATTGAAGTTTAATGATAAAACACATTATTGCATAGAAAATACATTTTATGAGTATTAGATGTCATAAGTATTTCATAAGTCACTCCCTAAGTACCACATAGAAGAACACAGGATTTAAGTTGTTATTCTGTAGAATTAAAATTTACCTTACTTGAATATGAATTATATATAGTAAAATTATAAATCTACCCACATTTTTTTTTCAGAATAGAAAAGGAAAAGAAGAGGTGAACTAGGCAATGAGGAGAACAGAAACAAATAAATGTGCTGTGAAGAGCGACACTAGTTCATAGCAGCTCAAATGATGGAGGAACATTTGTGCTCCTTCAGAGCATATAGTTACTGTGCAAATGTAGTGATACACAGGCCAGTCTCTTCTGCCCTACAGGCTCAGAAGAACTGAAGGAAAACTAGCAAATGAGAATTTGAGGCAACATCCAAAAGAGTTATGGATACTATTCTGTGGGCTGTTAAGCAGCTGAGAATCTCCAAGTCAGAGGACTTTGGGGAACTTTGTAACCTCCCTAGTGTGTGAGTCAAAGTTTTCAGTGCTGTGACAAAACAACTGAGGGAGGGGATTTATTTTAGTTCATGACTTCCAAAGTATCAGCCCAACAGGACAGACACAGCAGAGTCACTCACATCTTGGTGTTCAGAGATATGAAACAGAAAATAACTACATGGAGAGCTGGAGAGATGTCAGATTAATTACCCCTGATGCCCAGGGTGCAGTTCCCCAGAACCCACATAAATACAGATGCACTGGAGTTCATGTGTAGTAGTGAGATGCACTGGAGTGTTTCTCCCACACCTCTCAAATAAACAGATGTATTTTAAAATGTCTACTATGTACACAGGCTCTCTCCATTACCTGTTTATTTGTGTTGGACCCCCGTTCATGGCCCACATTCAGGAGAGGACTTTCTTCCATTGCTAAACCTCTACTGGATCTTTCTGACAGACATATCCTGAGGTGGGTTTATAAACCTCAGTGTAACCAAGTTGTCCTTCAAGACTAAATATTAAATATAGTTAAGGATGCTATCTGATGTAGTAGTTAACTTCTTGTTGCTGATCAAAAAAGAAAAAGAAGAAGAAGCAATTTATTTCCAAAGGGAAGGGTTTATTTCTGAAGGAAGCAGAGAGAGGGATCCCTGTTCAGTTCTCCAAGTGGATCAGGGCTAAAATTCAGGTGTTGACACACCTTCTCTAGCAAAATTCTCCTCCTAAAGGCTCCAACAGCTGGGAATTAAGTAATATGCTTAATCACTGAAGGATTGTGCATTCAAAGCATCACACCTCTCATAGTTCCAGTAGTACATACTAGTTGGAGATGAATTCCTTCTCAGTAGGTCATTTCGATTTTCTAGTCTTTTAAAAACTGTTGAAAAATATTCAGACTAGAAACTTCATATTAACTAAGGTATATTCACCATTGTATCCTGAAAGATTCATGTTTAGTGTCTTGGGTTCACCACTTTACTTCCATTCAAAATTCTATCAAGAAGGGAACAGCAATGATACCAAATAATTAGAATTAGAATTAGAATAATAAATAGTGGGAGGGAGACATGGTCCACTATGCCCTCTATGATAAAATCTGTAAATATTCCATGAAGATATTGTGATTTAAGCTTTTTACCTTCTCTACTGGGGAAATTGTCACATTGGTAAAAATTGTTTGGTATCCTAAAGGTTCCTGTGACTTAGAGTGAATATAGAAATGTTTCTTTTACTCTTCATATAGGGGTTGGGGCTCCTGAAAATTACAGTTGGAACCAGCAGATCTTGTGTGGTGTATCAGCACAGTTATTAAGAAGGTCACTCTGTGGAAAGCTAGTAATTGATTCTTCCGTTTACTGTGACTAATTCAGGATTAGCACTGTCAACACAAAGCTGATCAAATCTTCTTAGGTTCTACAAAACAAGACAGCCTTGCACACAGAAGGATTTTATCACTTTTTACACTGATCTGCAGCATTTAGTCAGATGGGATCATGTTTATATTGTCTTCAATGTTACATGGGAATGCAAAGAGAAACTGCACAGTGATTTATTTACTTTTTATTTATGTCTCAAATGAAATAGTACATCATGACTATGTAAAAATGAGTCATATCATGACCTATAAAATGTGAACATGTAATGTAGAACTCAAACAAAGATATAATTTTTAAAGATAAAAAGATGTGAATCAATTTCTTTTAAATTTAAGGAAGAAAAACCCATAAAATAATTATCTTTACCAATACTTTAAATTTCTTATTGAAATGTATATTAAAATACTTTTGTGTATTTTGACACAATAGTTTCAGTAAATTTGAGACAGTACTTTCCAAGAATATAATCCCGAGTTTATCATGGAATTAAATGCTGATAATGTACAACACCTGGACAACTCGGTCACTGAAGTCTCTCTCTTTAATTATCTACAGTATGAACTTGTCAGGAGTGCCTATTCAGTTTAATCTTTATGGACTTCTGGGATTAAACACGAGAAAGGATGAGGCATTATCTCAGTCACAATCTTGGCTTGTGGGAATGTTTAGATATGAAAGAGAAAGATGCAGAGATCTAAGAGATCAGTGGAGCATTCTGTCCTATAGAGAGTGGCGAAAGTACAGATTCTACAGTAATTTGCAAAGGTTACAAATAAAAGTTTTCAAAAGCTCTACAACCAAGTCCTAGCAGTCTGGGCCATTGATTTTGCTTTATAAATATACTTATATTATTCCTGACTTGAAAATACGGGAGTACGTTGAAAAAATTACATATTTATCTTAATAAGTGTTCTTAAATGAAAAACCTAATTTAACTTAATTAAATACCCCCTTGTCAGTTAATGCCCATCACTCCATCTGCTTACCTCTTTTTAAGTCCTTATCCAGTGCATTAATTGTCTTGGTGCTCAGAGACATTTATATGTTATATTTAACTTCTTTTTTTTAGACCTAATTGTTACCTTCTTAGATACTGGTAATTACAACAGAGATGAATTCTTGTATTCTCTCTTTTTAGTCTTTGAACATTATCCTTACTAACGTACCTGCTTAATGGTTCACTTGACCTTGTCTCTTATTAACATAGATATACCAAGCCGAATACTATCTGAAAAATAGCTCCATGTTTGAAAAAATATGTATGTTTGTATTGACCTGCAAACAGTCCTAGAATTATATGTTGATTCAAAATTATAATTTATCATAATTACTACATAAAGAATAAAGGGAAGCAAAAGATGTGGACCATTCAGGTTCATGTCTCATCATTTACAATGTACATCCATCAACAAGTCCACTCATCTGTCAGGACCTGTTTTTCCTGATGAAAGTCAATTATCTAATTATTAAATAAGGATGAATAAATAAATAGCACTGTACACAGTAATAGAGGGGCTTATTTTAATAGATATTTAATTGAAAACAGCTAGGCATTATAAGACATTAAGACTCTTAAATAATATCTGTAAGGATGAGATATGGTTTACATGAATCCATGGACTTTAGCAGTTTTTGTGCCTCTCAGTCAATTATTTGAGGTAAATTAAGATTATACTGAATAAAAATAAGCAAAATATGGTGAAACCAAAGCATACACAGCAAATAAAATTGTACTTTGTGAGTGACAGGATCAAACGCTAATATCATAATTTTAATAGTTTCTTACATTTTTCTAATAGAAATAAAGACCTAATCATAAAGAAGAAAATTTAAAATGTTCTCAATAAAAACAAAATTATATATGTAATTTTTATGTTGTAATTAATTTTGAAAGTAAATTAGGTGTTTCATTAAACATAATCATTTTTATATATTTGCGATGGGGTGGTTTGAATGTATAGTGTTTCCTGTATCCTCAGGTATTTGTTTTTAAGCCTTACACTTAATTCCAAGGAATCAGAGTCTTTGGGAGGTATAGCTTTGCGGGAAGAGGTGTGTCACTGGGGGGCAGAGGGTATGACTTGGAGTTGATATTCCTGCTCCATTTGCCTGTGCTAGGAAGTTCACTCTTGCTGTTTTTCCTTGCTGATATAACTACATGTGATGCCCAGCTCAGCTGCTGTTATGATCTCTCTTACTTAATTAAACTTCCCCTAAAAAAAACTGTAAGCCATACCATTTATGGTACTTGTCTGCAAACCCTACAGCCCCAGGTTTATTCCCCAGTACCCACTTAAAACCGGATGCCCAAAACGGTGCAGGTGTCTACAATTTGTTTGCAGCAGCTGGAAGCACAAGCCACTCTTCCTCTCATTCTCTCTTCTATCTCACTCTGCTTGCAAATAAATAGTAAAAATACTTTCACATGTAAGCCATGTGAAATCACAGAGCAAGTGGTGAGATGAGCAAGAGTGCTGTTTCCATAGCTATCCTGACATCCTATGCAAGGATAATGGAGACAGACTCCTAGGATAATCAAAACATTCCAAAGTAGAATCTCAGAGACACTTAAGACCTCAAACTAAAGCAGATTTGAAACTCACCAACCATAGCTCTGAGAACTTGGTGGAAGAGGGGACCCAAAGATTGTAAGAGCCATGGTGGGAGAGGGAATATCCCCAAGCATTGATCAAGATCCAAAACAGACTTCTACTTATTAATGAAAAAAATGGAAAGACAGAAATAAACACTTTTACCTCTAAGTTTTGTCCTAGAAATTAGAAGATAACTGATACAGAAGGTTGAAATGATCATTGATGAACTCGATATTAACAGAAGAATAATAGACAGAGACTGAATGAGACCCAGGGTTTGTTTTGTTGTTGTTGTTTTTTAATGTGGGCAACATAAAGATTGTGATGACCGAAGAGATGGGATAAGAAACTTTATTTCCATTGCCTATCAGACATAAATGTTTGAGAGTATAAATCAATTCATTCAAAACAAGTGCTAGTGGAAATACAGGATATAAATTTTGGACAAGAAACAAATGTATTTACAAATGGGACTTTTTGATGATTTTGTGATTCCTCTCAAAGAATTGATTTATTAATAACTACTTTCAAACTTTTTTATAATTGTGCTATGTGAATTCATAGTCTATGATAAAAATTAGTCCTGTTTTGTATCATCATTTCCTATAAAGTCAACAGGTGTGTGTATTAATAAATACAGATGGGAGCATGGCATGTTACTGCAGGTCTGTAATACAGCCCTCAGGAGCCCAGCATAAAATGACCGTGGTTTTGTGAACAACCTGGGCTGCATAAGGAGACACTGTACAAATTGAGGAGAATGAAACAAAAGACATATCTGTAGGTAGGTAGATGATCCATAGATGATAGATATAATGAATTGTTGGATAGATCTGACAGAAAGTGGAGACTATTAAGAAGGTATGTGTTACATGTAAAGGGTTTTACTTCATGACTATACTTAACTGTGTTATCTTTTGCTAGTTCTTCATCAAATTTCCTTGTAGATTGATGAAGAACTTCATCAATTTTCCTCGTAGACTTTCTGAATTTCTTCAGCAATTAGTATTCCAAGGGAATTTGATGAAGGAACTCTGCCCACAGTTCATTTAGACAAAATTGATGGATCAAGACGAAAATGATTCCATTGCGTGGAATAAACCAATGCTGGTGGATATTGCACAGTTTTTTTCCCCCCTGGGGGAAACATAAACAATCATTTATTTATCCTAGATACAGAACCAATGGCAAAGAAGTACGTAATGAATTAAGCCCTTGAACCCAATGGATTGTGCCGGTTTCTTATGGAAGGATGGTTGACTCACAAGTTGCTGCATCACCAAAAATTTCCACTAGACCTCCTTGCTCAACTGGCAGGATGCTCCTCTGTCTCGCAATTGTTTACTGCTTATGTAATGAGGGCCCTCAGGAACTCTAGTGGCACATGGTATGCTGAACCTTATCTGCTCATGAGCTTCTGGAGCCTTGTAATTGTCAGTTTCCTGGGTCTTATGTGTGTTTCTCCTTATTTCCTGCTGAAAGAAACATCACAATTTGATGGAAAAATATGCAACCTGAATCCATGTTCATATATTATAAAAAATATCTACAAAAGAAATCTCAGATTTTTAAAAGCAGCCAAGGGATACTGGAGGGTTCTGTCTCAGCATTGCTAGGATTGACTTGCTTTTGCTTGAGATGTTTTATAATTCTTTTTTTTTTGTACAGTGGAGATGCAGATAATTCTATCAAAGGTAACAAAGAAATAACTCCAAAGGTTACTCTGTTTATTCCTGTTGCATATCAACATGTTTTTATAACTCAGAAAGCCCATTCCCAGAAAGCCTAAAAACACCTCCCAAGTGCTCTTTTGGGAAGATTTAATAGCTTATAAATTATATTAATAATCTAGTTGCAAAAGAATTGTATAATTTTACTCTAATAACTATATATGTGATTATGACTCTAGAAAAATATAACATCTATTGGCTTGAAAAATATTACTCTTACATTGTATTAAGCAATTACTTAACTTCATTATCCATTGAAAACCTAGGTACAAATACTCTGCCTCTACATTTTGAGTAGTTACTTCAATGATTCTTTGATACAGGAAACATGTAATAGAGTGGCATAATATTTGGTGGTGGAAAACTTAGACAATTCCGAGGAAATATTATACCAAAAATGATAAATATCTTTAAGTGCATGTTTCATTTTAATAGCAACACTGTATAATTTTTTAGCACTGTACAAATGTTCTGGTAAGGAGGCTCTGGTAAGGTAGTTTAGAAGTATTTGTTGACAAAGACTGACAAGCCTAGGATTGATTCTCCAGTAACTACATAAAGCCAGATGCACAAAGTAGTGCATGCATCCGGAGTTCATTTGCAATGGCAAGAGGCCCTAGTGTGCCCATAGTGTCTACCCATCTGTCTGTCTGTTTTTCTCTCACAAATAAATAATAAATAAATAGGGTTACCTCAAAAACCACGAGTGAATGCATGTCGTGCTGAAGTGTGTTTATTTGTATTAGAGAATTATAATTTCAATGTGAATAGAAATTTGTGAACAAATATACTTATATGCTTATTTTGAGAAATTCTTTCTCTATCACACATTTAAGAAACACAGAATAGGGAATAAAAATAATTGCAATTCATGCTCTTCCCCTCATGCCTTTTCCAGTGTTCTATATTCTTGAAAAATCTTCATGGAATCTTATTCTTTGTTAGACTTTAAATGGCTCCCAGACTTAGTTTTCATCTGGAGCTGATTGAGTTAAAGTACTTAAGCTTTAACAAATGCATTAAATAACTTTAATTTTTAAAAGAAGACAGGTATGATTTTGAGTCAAGGCATTAATCTGTTGCCCATAAGAGGGCAAAATGGATGTTTTGAAAAAAAGAGTCGAGGATTCACTGGGAGATGTAAAAGCAGAAATAACAATGTGAGATCTGAGGTATCATTGAGGAATTTGAGAGAAAATAACTTTGTTAGGGACAACAGCTATCCATATATTCATTCAAAGAATGTATTCACTGAGGGTCAAGTATCATAGACAAAGCTCTTGTTAGACCTAGATAACAATGTAAAAGAAGATCACTGTTCCTGCCACAAGTTTCTACTCAAAGGATTCATTATTATCACCATAAGCCTCACTGAGTACATGAATATGTCTCTTTCTTTGCAAGGCACTTTAGATTATTTATCACACTTAATTTGATAGATGAGAGAAATGAAAGCTCAGTGAGGTTAAGGATGTTGAATAAGCTATTAGAGTTTATAAATGGAAAATCCATCCTATTGCAAAGCGTTTCCTTTGATGCTATGCCATCTACCAATCTTATAAAGAGAAGAGTTCCTTTATCTGTGCTGGTGAGTGCTCATGGCAAAATTCTCTCATCTTGATATTTTGTAAACGTTTCCTGGAAACTGTATGTTCACGTAAAAGAGATCAAATGTTACTTGGAAATTTGATTCGATTTAAAACACAATCATGATAATGTATACAAGTTCAATCTGAATCAGAGACCATAATAATCCATGAAGATGCAGGTGACAAGTGTCCTGTAACTCAATGTGCTTGGGATTGAGATGTTTTAAGTGGATCCAGTGCTTGCTACACCCACAGAAAGGCTAGGGAAATGTGGCAGCTCCATATCATCCCTGTGCTCATGAGGAAGAGAGGGCATCTCTGGCAACCTGGCTAAATAATTTATGTGTGCTAATGAGAGGTGCTTCAGTGGGTTATGTGAACTGTTGCCAACCTCTAGCCTCCATGCTCACTCCAGAGACTCTGCTTTACTCAGCCTGTTTCTTCTCTAGAAAGCCTGGTGTCTGGGTCACAAGGGAAGCATAAATGAAAGATGGTAAAATCAGTCTAAGACCAATGACTTCAAGTGACTCTAGGTTAGTCCTATAGCTATACAACTGGAAACTGAGGCTCAGGACAGGCTTCTAGTAAAAAGACAGAGCTCTAGTTGCTTATTTGGTCATTAGGTGCATTACAGTCTATGTGTCATTCTGAAAGCAGCAGATGAGTGACAGGAGAAAACAAGCAGGAAGAGCACAGAGGTCATGATGGAGCCCGAATGGGGGACATTTCTATTGATTATGGAGTGAGATCGATGTGACGGTCAACTAACATCATATATGGTTGTAAAGAAGACCCAGGGCAAAGATACAGAGATACTAAAGACCTCAATAATAAAGCAGACTTAAAGCTTGCCCACCATGACTCAGGAAATGAGTGGAAGAGGGGGCCCTAAGAATGTAAGAGCCATGGTGAGGGAGAATATCCAGAGACATTGCCCCCCTCAGCAACAGCACACAAAGGGACAAGAAATAAAAAGAAAAGAAAAACTGGATCCCTCTGGTGCAGTTCATACCCCCTAACTTATAGACAGATCTAATATGCACACTGAGGAAGGATCCCAATGGGTAGGGGACAGACAGTAGGGAAACTGGGACACATTCACAAAGTTGCTCATACAATCTATATACTTACTCATAATGAAGATATTAATAAAAACAGAAAAGAAGGATGATCTAAAATTGGCTGCCCCTTAGATATATTAATATAATGGGAAGAGTAGCATCCATGTGCTCTGACATTTTATACCAGAAGATTAATGAAAAGAATCCATGATTGCTTAGAAAACCACCATAACTGGAAGGTTAATTTGCTCCTCGCTGATACGTAAATAGGTGAAGAAGAATAATAGTATGTGATCTCCTAGAAACCATGGCAGGGAATGCTATTTCAAGCACTATAACTGTTGCTAAATGTCCCTCTTTCTAAGGGCACCAGCTTTTATTAACCACACAGTCAAGAGTGACTACTGAAAAGCCTTCAAATATGCAAAGGGTTAATAAGTGATGAGGAGCCATAGAAGAAACAGCCTTTATCTTATTTTCCATAGTAAAAATCAAGCATGCTCAGTGGCTGGTACCATGTGTATGGATGGTGGGTATAAAGATGAGAAATTACAGGGTTCAATGATGGGTTGATTTTCACCTTATTCATTTGGTGGGAGAGCCGGTTTCACCTCATTGATTTCTCAGCGCTAAACAAGTCATGTTCGCTTGTTCATTAGAGATTGCTTCATTTCTTTTCAATTCATTTTTTTCATCAGTTTGGCACTTCTATGTGCTAGGGCTCTGCTTCATAGAGACTATAATTCCCAACTATTGATGGATGTGACATCCGCACTCTGAAAAACGAACGTGTTCAAAATGCAGCATTATCGCGCAGAACACAGATGCAGATGTACTGGAGGAGACTTGAATGGTTGTTCAGCTTCACTGTATTTATCAAAGCCCGTGTAGAGCAGTTCTTATGTCAAGTTATGAAATACCCATAAATATGAAGGAAATAAAGATCTATGCAATCATTTATTTGAATACAATAAAAGAATAAGTACTGATCCCTTAGCTGACTCTTAACAGATTTTATTAGGCTTGTATATTCTGCTTTATTATAGAGCCATAAAAAAAGCTCAAGAAAAATTAAGTGATCTAATTCTGAACTCTTTACTAAAGGAAACTTCTGGTTGAATTCATTGGACTGTTTTCCTGAGAAAATACTAAATAATCATTTTTTTCTCTCTCTCTCCCTGCTGAACACTCACACCATAGAACAGAAAGTCCTTAAGTGCCAGCAGATTTCTGTGTGAAGAGCTACCTCTTTCATAATCAGGTTCTGAGCACCGCTGCTATGTAACTTATTATAAGAATTATGGCTTCAACCTCCTGCCATTAACTCCACTTGAGGGATCAGAGTGTTATGATCAACTAGTATTTTTATTATTATTATCCAAAGAAATGTAGCCAGTATACGACTTTGGCAGAAGTGTGTTATCAGAAACAAGCGATTCCATCAAATGTACTCCTGGGGCAGGAATAAATTCCTTACCAGAGTCTAAGAGAAACATTTTCTGTCCTAATGTGAACACATGATTGGTGGAATTGAGGAGAACATTTTGTCAATGGCTGGGCTATAACCCAATTAACTGGTAGACTATGATTTCAGAAATAAACCCAACAGGGCAGAGACCCTCACAAGAGTGTATTAAAAATCAATAAAAGAAAATGAGGTAAAATGAACTTTTTGCCAGTTTTAGCAATGTTTATTTTCTAAAATCTTTACACTTTAGAAAAACTGCATTCCTTATACTATTCAAATGTCAGATTATCTGATTTGCTTAACCAGTTCAGTGCTTAAAATGTGCCATGTATTTTATGATAGTGATCAGCCTGAAATAACAATTTACCACCTCTGTCATCTGTGCCCCTGAGAGAAAGACCACTGGATAAAAAAAACAGATAAAAAATAATTTTTTACTTTTCTTGAATTAAAGATATAGAACATATTTCTGAGAAGGCAGAGAATTGAGCCTCGTATATTAAGTATATAAAGCTGTCATCTCTTAGCCTATTATTCTGGAAAAAAGTAAGAATACACATACTGAATGCATCTGTGCCTCCACGTATAAAATAAGAATGTGTCAGTGACAAAGCTCAAAAAGTAATTTTACTAGTTATTAGGCAACAGGAATAACTAAAGTGTTTTTCCCACTCAAATGCAACTGGTGTAATATTTCTGAAACTTATTGTGTGAGATCCTCTCACCTTAAACCAAGCAATATTTCAACAGGTACCAAGTCCCTCGAACTCAATTCAATCCCATTAATACTTGGTGTTAACATCTGATCTCCCAGGTTAAGGGCTCAGTCTCACAAGTGCCCCTCATTGCAGATTCCGTTCATCAAACTAAGGTGGCCACTTGAGTTTCTTGACTCCCAGGTTATAACTCCGGATTCTTTTGATGCCTTTGGGTGTTTGATGAAATTTCTCCTTCAGCAGCTTAGAGAAGCATCAGTGTTTACCTGTATTACATAAAAGATGTTATAGAGAATACAGACAGAAGAATGCATAGTTCACGGGAGTGAAATCGGGGAGCTGACTTTCTAGGTCTTTTTTAACAAGTCTCCTGCCCAAACCCCCATGAGTCAAACAGTAAAACAGTTACACACAAATCTGGAGGTTTTAGTGGTGGCTTCATGACAAAGCAGGATGGATCAAGACAACCATCAACCCCCCTCCCACACACACACACACACCATTATTCTGTGGTATGGCTGAAACAGGCCTTAGCATTCCTGGGGATAAACATCCCTTGAAAAGACATTCAACGGACCCTCAATACAAGTTATCCCACTTTCATACAAATTATCCAGAGAGAGACAAACAGACAGAGAGAGACAGAGAGACAGAGAGAGGTATATATGACTATTCAACTGCTTTGGTAAAATCAATTGGAAAATTCTAAGAATATTAATAGGAATTGATGAAAAAGTCTTCTTTTCTAGCCCTGTCTCAGCCAGCCGGCCTAAAGAATTGTTATTAAAGGATGATTCTTCCTCAGAAAGAAGCCCCAGCACTGCATTCAGAAGTCAAAGGACACTGGATCCCATGGAGTATGACTTCAGTCTTTAAGATGTTTTCATGGTTTGATCCAGGTGTCCCCCACAAACAAACGAATGTCTTCCAATTGATCAACCCTCAGCTGAAGGCAGTTTGGGTTTTACAACCTCACTGGAGCTGTGTTTTTGGGGGTGGGCTTATGAGGGTTATAAGCCAGCTTCCCCTTGCCAGTGTTTGTCAAACCTTCCTGCTGCTGTTGGCAGTGCTGTGGCGGAGGTGATGTCCACCCCTCTGCTCGTGCTATCATTTTCCCTGACAGGAAGAAGTCTCCCCTTGAGTCCGTAAGCCTAATAAACCCATTCCTCCATAAGCCACTTTTGCTTGGGTTCTTTCTGTGCAGAAACTAGAAAGCTGACTACAACAGATGTGAAGATTTTGTTTCAAAAGCTTTTCTTAAGATGCATCACCTTGACTTGGCCAAAGCTGAAGGAACATAGATAGCCACCTCTCCATGCATTACATGGACATAATATTCATTTGTAATTACAGTACTACTCAACTCAGTACTCAACTCAGTCCTTTGGCATTGCTTTTGTTCAAGGTAGGTTAGAAGTCCTGAGTCTTTGAGAGGTTCCGTTATGTCCTCACTTCATGTCGTTTTCACCAGCCATCTTCATAATTTTCACAGTGGGACAGTTACTCCCACCATTGTTCAGGATTCCAACTAGAATTGAAGTGAACCCAGGCAATGTGGGAGCTGTACTTTCTTGTCAAGTGTGCTGCTTAGGGATGGAGTCAGGATCTCCAGAGTCTGGGTTCCAATACCGTCACGAATGGTGGTACTTGGTGCTTAGAGAATGTGTGGAAGCACAGAAGTTCAGAGAAGTTCAGCATCAGAAACCATTCACGGTGGGAAAAGTCACAGAGAAATGAAGAAAGAGGTCAAGTTAGGTTTGTTAGGGAACACTGTACCAACAGTTGTGAAGGGTGGAGAGACCTTTGAGGTGTGACAGAATCCAGAAGTGAATAGAAGCATTTATACCATCCCATGCTTGGGTTCTGAACGTGGTTCCTCATTTTGAATAATGAAAGTTTCCCATAATACTAGGGAGATGACTCAGTGGTTAAAGCCACTACCCTGCAAAACTGGGCACTTGACTTCTATTCCCCATCATCCATATAAAGCCAGAGGTAAAGTGGAAAATATGTCTGACTGGAGTTTGTCTGGAGCTTTAAGACATCCTGAAAATCCCTACACCACCTTCAGAAACACACATACATACATACATACATACATACATACATACATACATACATAGACACATACATGTGAAAAAATTATATATATATACATATATAAGCTTAATTTGTTTAGCAATAGGCTGCTATGAATCTACAAATAGAGTTGTACTTTGAGAGAGTCTATTCAGAGGAGCAGTATTTAGGCACTGGGGGTATGGACAATGTTGACAACTGGTCAAGAATCAGCTAAAATGATCTAATTATGTTCTGAAGTGAAGTTATTTTTAATTTGCAGTCTCTGAGTATTCAACCATCTAGACAAAAAATGGAAGCCATTGAAGAGAATATTGTGATAAAGATGGATGTTTTTATATCACCTAGATTTTATGTATCGTTCCATAAATTATTCCCTGTGTAATTCACCATCTTGGTTTCTCACTTTCATGATGTTTACTGTTTGCTTTTATTAACTTCTATATTATTTTCTTTCCTATTTTAAGTTTGCAATTATCCATGTATCTTCTGTAGCTCCTTTATCATAAACAATATGGAAAGAAAACGAGACACAGAAGCAAAACCTCACTTGTTAATCAACTTAATTTTTAAGATTAAGCATAATTCACATACCAAGGACTTTGTTTACTCTCTAGAATATAACCCAAGTTAAGAATGAAAAACAAAATGAGTTGTTTCTTTTGATTTATTTTAATCATAATGCGCATTCTATTGAAACAGTTCTTACACAATAATTATTCCTTTTAAAATATAAACTCTACTTCACAATTATTGATGGACATGAATTCAAGCAAGTAGATTTAGAAACAGAAATCAGTCATCACAATGGCTTCGGTTTCATGGTTCCAGAATTTCTTATCACATTACAGTTTCTTTTTTAACCTTTTCTTTCAAATCATTGCAAACTCATTGAAAATAAAGTCCCATCTGCCCCTGAAAGATAAAACTAATGTGTATTACTTGCCAATTCTTTTTCTCCATTTTATGTTAATTATGCACATTTTGAATGCTGAAATTAACACAGCTCTGATTAACCTGACATTGACCTCTCTTTGCATAGTCTTTGGAATTATTAAAATATTTTGTTGATAAATGTCTTGGGTAAAACAATTGAATAAGTTGCAAAAATCCATATGTTTCAGTGCCAGCAGCTAAGACACAAAGCAAATTTGAATGAAGAATTTGGCATCCTCGTACCGAAAATCTCCATTACCCAATCGGCAGCAGTTTTTCATAAAGGCAGGTGTGGTAATCCTCTGGACTGGCTGACTAGCCTGAAACCTCCCACTATATCACTGCAAAGAAAAATTACATTGTAGCAAATGCATTGTCCTTGAGCAATGCAGATGAATATTTTAATGAATAATATAAAATCTTAATGAGATGCTTGATTCATACATTAACTATGAGTACCCACAGCAATTGATTCCCCGGCAAAAAGATATAGAAAAATAAGATTATGCCTTCGGGAGTTACAATACCTTGTATATTGAAAGACATTAAGGCTTTGTAAAAAAAAATCATTTTCTCATATTTAATTTTTTTACAGAATCCATATTATATATAAGAAGATAGAATGCAATTTGGGCATAATATGTGCAATATGTGTAGCATTGTTTTATGCACAAAAGTTGCCAGAAGTACCTCATTAATACATTAGTTGTTATGATACATAAAAATGTTTATTTAGAATTAAAATCATATTGTTGAATCCAGTCAAATTAAATCATAGAAACTCCATTTTCCTATTGGGATACATAATCAAACATTTTCTATGAAGACTAATGTCCATTTCATTTTGCAGTTCTCATTTCTTGGGTGAGAATTAACATCGTGAGTTATGTATTGTTATAATAATTTGTGGTTGTGGAATGTGGGCTTACAAGGCATCACAATTTGAGTTTAAATTCTTATTCAACCCCACTAGCTGGATCATCTTTGATAAATGACTTAACCTTCCATTGCTTTATTTATGTATAAAGGGAATCATATCTAACCCATAGAAATATTTAAAAAATAAATAAAACCATCATACATCATGCCTCACTTTGGGAAACAAAGCAAGTGGCTGTTGTTCCCATGTCCATCATCTTCATAGTCAAGAACATCATCAAGAGTGTAGAAAGGACTTTCTGGAAGGATTATTCTCCAATAGGAATTTTTTAATATATATTTATTGTCCATACTGTGTTACATTATTCAGTGGGCAAACGATGAGCTGTTATTCCCAATTCCCCAACGCCCCCCTCCCCGTCCCCTATCAGCTGGAGATCCTCCTCCGTGTACCATCTGGATCAGTCCTTATGGCAGGGGGTCCTGGATAGCCTGGTACTCAGCCTGGACCTCCTGTCTCCAGTGTGTTGTTGCTGTAGGGTGCCATACCTCTGGATAGTCTCCCCCACCACGGCTCTTACAATCTTTCCGCCCCCTCTTCCGCATAGTTCCCTGAGTCGTGGAGGATGAGTATTAAGGCTGCTTTAAGATTGTGAGTTTAGGGGTCTTTGTGATGAAGATCTTTGGTTTCTGTCTCACTGGCTTATCCTGTGTAGGTTGAATGTCTGTGGCTCTATTTACCTAATATTGAATCACAGGAAAATGCAAAAGGAGACCAGATAATATGCTAATAGCATCAAAATATGTCTTATTATTGCTATAATTATCTACCTTTTCAGCATGCTTGTGCAACAGAAGGACTGTACCTGTGCCATCAGTTCAAAAATATTGTATCATTTTTCCTGATTTGTCGAACATTCCAATGACTGTCATAATAGTCTAGTCAAGCAAACCTACAGATGAAACAATTTTCAGGGTAGTATACTCTTTAATTGCCATTAAAATTCTACCTCAACAATATAATTATGCCTGAATTGAGATGTTTTGTTGTTCCTAAAATATTTTCTATTTTCGTAGATGTGGGGGGGTGGAGGCAGGATATAAATGGAAAGAATATTGAAGACAAACAAAATTAGGCAATTATTTTGACTCTTGACTATGAAAAATAATCTGCTTTTGTTGTTCTTAATGACATGTGCCTTCTATTAAAGAAATAAGCAACATAACAAATAAAAAGCTCCCTAGAAAAGTAAATTTCAATAGATGCATGTAGATTAATTGATTTTCACAGCTGTTTTTATAATTTGGAAAGAACTCTATGTGCAGTTAGAGTATACTTTTGTGTCTTCCTCGAGGATTATTTTTGTGCTATCAGTTTTAAGAAAATGCAGAGAAGAGTTAATAAAGTAAATGCGTGCATGGGTAAGGCTTATATCTCATTTGGTAAATATTTGCCACTCAAGCAAGAGGACCTGAGTTTGGATTCCTGGGACCTTTATTCCCAGAGTTTGGGAGGCAGAGATATGAGGAATCCTGGAGTTTACAGCCTTGGTAATGTGGCAGAAAAGGGTAATTCCAGAAGTACTGTCTCTGGACTTACTTCACATGCACATTGCATACACACACACACACACACACACACACACACACACACACACACACTCACACACACAAGCACACACACAAATCCACATGAATATACCTACCTACCTACCTACTTACATACATACATGCATACATACACGCATTCATACATCATTGTGTAACCAAACATAAAAGCATTGCAGTCTGCTAGATGAGCCTCCAATCCCATCCTCAGAGAGGAGCAAACATCAATTTGAGACCAATCTAATTACATAGTGAGTTCCAATCTAGCCTGGACTTTACTGAGAGGCGTTGCTTCAAAGCAAGAAAGAAAATGTATTGGAGTTCAATTCTGCTGACGGCAGCAGCTATGGGAGGAGAGAGCTCAGCCCTTGTTCCCTGATATGTCAGATTAGGATTTCGGCTCAATTTCTCTGCTGAACACTTGGCAAATCCCCGAGGAGACGCAGGAAAACACTCAGCAGAGATGTTTCCTACATTTGTCAGATCGACTTGCCCACTTCTCTTTGAGTGTGTTTGTCTCTTTCATCTTCAATTTCACTAGTAGGTTGCACAGGAAAGGGCATTTTGCTGTTGCAGTTGTGTTTCATGATATGTTTTGAAAAGATGTTAGGCTCTCTTCCATAGGTAACTAAGATTTGAGGATGTATGACAGTAAAAATTGCCAAGGAAATCCTTAGTTGATTTTAGGCAAGTTCCCATAAAGATAGGAGCAGCTGATGACGTGGTGTTTTTCTAGGGTACAAGGAATTGCATTACAATAAACACTTCATAAGAACATAAAAAGACAAGACAAAACCCAGGATTTATGGCAAAAAGATATTCATTTAGGTCTTTCTTGTTGCTGGTTGAAATTTCCTCCAAGTGAATATAACCCCCCCCCCAAAAAAAATATACTCAGTTTTATAGCAGGGAAAACAAGAGCCAAGCTCTCCAACATTCTTAGCACAGTGGGGAAAACTCCCTTCTAACCAGCCTTGTAGCCTGAAGGAAGGTAACATTTCAGAACCAGTTTATATAAATTCTGTATGTAAACTCTGTATAGTGACCCCATGGGATAGCTTACAATGCAAACTATTAAGAGATCAAACCAGCACTTGACACAGTTTATCAGAAATGAATTCCCAAGGGGGCGATGAATGAGTTCTTGGGGTTCATGATATGGATTCCATGTTCTCTCGTATTGATTTTCTCGACCAAGTTCATTTGTCCTCTCATCCAAAAGACAATTCTGTCCACCTCATGTCTCATCTTGTTGCACTCCGAAAATTGAGTAAATTAGATGAAAACCCCATGAACATTGAGGTCACAAGACGAGCGAGTATTAATGATAGTGAAGGAAGGCATAGGTGATATTTAGAACTGAGCTTTTCAGTTTTCATATTGCTTCCACTGTTTTAATCAACACTGAGCTTATTTCTTTTATTCATTTTCAAGCAGAGAGAGAGAGAGAGAGAGAGAGAGAGAGAGAGAGAACACCAAGGCCACCACCTTGTGGGTCTGGCTTCTGTAGGTCCTGGGGAATTGACCTCGGGACGTAGGCACTGGAGGCAAGTGCCTTAACCACTGAGCAATCTCTCCAGCAAGTTTCTTTCTTATATACAATGGAGGTAGAAGCTTGAAGAATAAAATAGGTGAATTGTTGAATTTTATGTTTGGATCTTCTAACGTCTGAAATTATGCATATTTAATCATTAGGTGGGCCTACTGTAATTTTTTAAAATATTTAAATTAATCCATGTTAGGGTTTGAAATATTCGATCCCAATGCTAAATTACTGCAAGGAATTTCTTGCTGAAATGAACTGAATCTCTTCCAGTCATTGAAAGCCCCATCTCCTACCACATCACCATATCTGGAACCCAGGCACTTGGAGTCAATCTAGATTGAGCTGATGTGGTGATAATATTACCATCTAACCCTTCACAGGTTGAGTTAATGAAGTGAGCTCAAAGAACTTCTCCATATGCTGGTTAACAGTGGAGGGTTTGAAAATTCACTCCCCTACAACTATCCCTCCTTCACCTCTGCATGAATTAAGATACTGTTCCTCTTGTTCATTCCATGAGAAGTTATAGTTCACAACCACCTGCTGCAGCCTCACATTCATAAATATGCACCAACCCAAATCTTTAAAACATAGTATACATAAATAATCATTTTAATATGGTTATTTTTGAAAGTCAACAGTCTAAGAACCTGTAATGCTAGTTAGATAATGGTGTACAAAAAGGAGAACAGAATGTTAACTACTGATGTGTTGTATTTATTACACAGGGACATTGGAATTCAGTTTTATAAAAGAAGATTGTTAATAGTATTATTTATTTAAATTTAAATGCATAATTTAAAAATAGAAAGATCCAATATTCTTCCACATTTCTCAATAATTATCTTCCACTTTTCAAAATAATAGAATAAATTTTAAAATTTCAATGGTCTCAAATCATTTCTAATACATTCACATTTTCAATAAAAAGTAATATTAGTAGAGTAATTGAATTTACTGAATAGTTTGAGGTAAATAACCTGTAACTGTCTTGTCTTCCTATAAAATAATGTATAATTCCCCTTACAACAAAGAAATTCATCATGTCTATTCCCATGTAAAATTTTTAAGAATAAACATATTCTTGTATTGATAATATCCTGATTGTGTGTGTGTTGTGTTTTAACATAGTTACATTGTTAATTTTTTTTTACTCTTCTTCCCATTTGTTCTTTCTTTCTGATAAAAGTTCTGTTATTTGGAGAAATTAATTCTGCATCATTACTTACAAATGCTCTTTCCTAACTCCAGAGTAGATAGATATGCATATACTTAAAATAGGGTAAAAGATGTTACTTTTCATCAAGTGTAACACATAAGATTGTACCATTGTCTGCTCAGATTTAATGTCTTTAGGTTGAATTCACACTTGTCTTTTATTTTAAAAAATCATTTCCAAAGAGACTGGGAGGAACTGTTAATTCCTGTTGTCACACTGTCTGCTTAGTGCTGATGGTTTCATATTAATGCTGCTGTACCTTGTCTAATAGAATTAGCCAAACCAAGTGAAAATGCTATGTCCCTAAGATTATGAATCTACCTCTATCTCTCTTTACCTATATTGATATCCCAAGTCTTGTAAATAAAATGGGAACTTCACAGATAACAATGATACTTGTCTGTAATGTGACCAATGATAAATGCTATTCTTTTAAAATATTATTTTTTTCTTTCCTAAGAAAATATTATTTTTAAAATTTTATTATATTAATATTATATTATATTATATTAATACTATTTTAAAATATTTTTCCTAAGTACCATTCATACTTTTATATATTTTATGAAACTCACTTAGTTTGAACGCCATGAGATTTTCTGTCAGATCCCCAAGAACCTTCATTCTAGGAGTGTGCCTTGGTGCTCTCCTTCTGGTCCTCAGGGCCTTGGGGCACTCTATCCACTGTCTTCCAAAATAAGAATATTTTTATAAACATTAATATGATACGTTGGGCACATTCCCCCTATATCCCTCATAACCTACTCGGTCTCCTCCCATTTCTCTTTTAAATATGTTTGGTTTCACTTACTTTTGCTTTCAAAAGATATAGACTTCCATGATTTTATGAATGTATGTAAACTCTGGAAATTCCATATGAGTGATATGTTTACCTATGTGAGATTACCTTAATATCATTAACTTTAGTTGAATATGTTTTCTTGAAAACAATGTAACTTTGTACTTCTATGAGGATGAAATAATCTATTTTGTATAAGCCAATTTCATTATCCATCATCTATTGCTAGACACCGTTGCAACTTTGAATAATGCTACAAAAAGCCTTAGTGTGCAAGCATCTCTCTAATGTACTGAACTGTTTTGGTTAGGATAAATACCAGACATTGTAGAGACGAGTCCCATCATAGTTCCATTTTGAGATATTTGAGGAACGTTTATACTGATTTTGTTAGACTGGACTAGTTTATGTTCGCTCCATCAGTGTAGATGGGGTCTCAGGAGATTCTTAAAAGGGCTTAAGGCAAACATCTCCCAGGAGGCAGACATGCATTGAGAAATGCACAATCTCCTGTCCAATTGAGGTATGTACATCCTGCCACATAGGTCTAAACTCTTGGTTCATAAATAAGATACTAAAATTATTGGTTAAAAGTTGGCAGCCATTTTAGAAACCCATAGTTACAGCAAAGCATGGGGTATTTTTTGATACTGTCTTTGTTCACCTGAGCTGTTATAACAAAATATCATCACTCCTCTCTCATAGTGCAAAACCTGCACGGTGCTGATAAGAATTGGCCTCCTAGTTTGTGGTTGGTAATCATTTCATCTTTTCTTTATATTCTCAGATGGATATGAGAGGGAGAAAGTGAGAAAGAGAGAGGGAGCATTTCTCTTTCTTATAAAGTTATTAATTCCAATATGGGGCTCTACCTTCATAATTTAATTATCTCCTAAAGACCTCTTCTTCAAATTTCATCACAGATGGGCTGAATACATTTTTATTGGCATGTGGTTCAATCCATGGCAATATGAATTTCGATAGAATTAGTATAGGTGTGTATGCAATTAATGAATGATAAAGTGTTGCTGGAACATGCTTTCATAATCAGGTGCATTCTTTTTTTAATATTTTATTTATTCATTTTTCAAGCAGAGAGAGAGAGAGAGAGAGAGAGAGAGAGAGAGAATGAGAATGTGCACGAGCAAGAGCGTACCAGGGCCACCACCTTGTGGGTGTGGATTATGTGGGGAATTGAACCCAGGGCCTTAGGCACTGGAGGCAAGTGCCTTAGCCACTGAGCAATCTCTCCAGCCCCAGGTGCATTCTTATGCCCTTTCATTTGCTTAATAGGACTGCATTTCAAAAACGTTCATGAGAATTTGGGTATAACCCCAAGGGATCTTATTTACCATGTGATTTCACTTAATATTATGTTTTTTTTATTATGAATCTAAACAGGCATAACATAGTTTCTACCCTTCTTGGTGAAATCAAACTATATACATGTCTTTTGAATTTCATCCTCACTTACTTTTGATCAATACGTGTTTCTCTTTTCATTCACTTGTTTATAAAACAAATATGATCACCAAACTGTGATCAATATTGATTCTGAACATAAAAAGTAAATACAAAAACCCATTAACATCAAAGGGGCCACAGTCCACCAAGTGAGAAATTTGCAGGCCAGTAATTTTATGGCAATACAATTTTCATATTTGTACTTAAAAACTAATTCTACTATCGGTTTTAAACATCAGTACCTTTTTTTATTTGGTAACTTTTAATTTATTTTATAATGCATTTTCATTTTCAAAGTTCTCAAATATTTCTTTCTCTAACAAAGGTTTACCAAAAGAATAATAGTTATATGTATTTTGAGTAATAATAAAAAAGTAATAATACTACCATGTAGTCTATATTTTTGACTCTGTGAAAATATGATCAGCTGTCTGATAGTATGAGAAGTTTTCTTCTTTTACAGTTTAAATAACAGGATGAGAATTTCATGTAAGTTCTCATGATTAAAGCAAGCCATACAAACCCTAGTCAAATGATCTCTCCCTAATAGAATATCTGAGTTGTCAACTATAGGAATATTTACCAAGAGCACATATAAAGCAGTTGGTTCTCTCTAGAGATAGGTTTATTAGACATTTTTAGAAGGTCACACATGTTTTGACTTCAATTTTTTATCTTATAAATTTCCCTAGGGATACTTTTTTCCCTCCATTGCTTGGTATAGAATGAATTGCTAAGAATCATATCTGAGCTATGTATGTTCTAACTTTCTTGTTGCTTTCTTTAAAGAGCTATGCTAGACTCTTTGAAAGCAATATCTTCTGATTAATTCTCATAAACATTTAAAATAAATTAGCATTTTCTTTTGGTAAAAATAATACTATATTACTTGCTTCCACAAGAAACCCATATACATATAATACAGATGATAATGTGTGAATTACATTAATCAATGTGGGAATCAGTAATGCAAATCCTTTAAAAATTCACGTTTAGAAGATCTCAAAGAAAAATAAATAATATGGAGAAAATAACTTTTTGAATCTATCGGAATGATTTTTGCCTCTTTTGTTCTCCTTTAAAGTCTGCTACTACTGCAAGCTGAACACAAAATTATGAATATCCTCACATTTGTATGTACACCATGTATATTAGTTTTGTGCTATCTCACTCAATACTTCTCTACATTTTTGGGCAATTTATATTGGAATAAAATAGACTTTAAGTTATTTAGATTGAGTTGGAAAGATGTGTAAAATAAATTAACACAGTGCATAATTTATCTTCAAACCCCCATTGCTTCGTGCATTGTCGGGCAAATATTTTTGGCTTCGGTAAATGTTTGCTGAACTGAATTAAGAGGGCTAAACTGACATTTCATAGTTTCGTTTACACGAATTCAAAAGCTCCTGACTATTTAAAATGTATGGCCTAATACTCCATCTCCATTGAGTCATTTACATTTTAACTGCCCAATTAATTGATTCTGTGATGTAATCCGGCGATTTAGTCTTCCCTCTCTGTAGGATTTTTCTGTCAGTATTTTCCATTCGCTTCTTTCAGAAGCGATGCCACAATGGTGGGGATGTTATGTAATATGAGTGTTTATGTTAGCTCAATTTCAGTTGCTCCAAAGATTCCCAGTGTCTCTACTGGCAGTTTGGAGAGGTAAAAATGGTCTTTAGCATTCACTGATGAACTCACACTTCTGTTCCAACCAGCAGCTGTTAAGTGCTGACCTTGCTGTGTCCACTACTCCTCATTCTTCTTGATGTGGAAACCCATTTGTTGCAACTGCAGCACAAGTTCCAAAGCTAGAAGCTATCTGTCAGCTGATGCGAGATTCTTCCACAGGGATTGTGAGAACAGGAGGCTGACTGCCAGGGTCAATGGCTGATGCTTCATAGAACTGCCATGTCATATTTGAATATGTGCTTTATAGCATTTTTGGTGCCTGCTCTGTTTACAGTCATGCCTCAGCTCAACCCCAGATGCTTTCCTGGGTGTTTTGAAAATGTTCTCGCAAATGCATTGAGTTCAAAGCTCTATGTTGTAGGGCATAAAACTTTAGGAGGAGTAGAATGGTTCTGTGATGAATAGACTTTGAACATTTTGGCATCTCTTTTAAATTGGAATTTGCTCTGCATAGAATTTTGAATTTTTCAAAGCTATTAACTCTATAGAATATTTCTGAAATATTCTCAATTGCAACCATTCAGCTCAACAACAGAGGTAGGATATGTCCTCAGCTGTGGAAACCTAAGTAGATATGTGAATCTCATTCAAACTCAGGAGTAATATATAAACAGGAATGGCACCTTTGTGCCAAAAATCAGGTTTTATATGTCTGTATAATTTTTAGATCAAAATATTTACCAATGGTATATTCATGAATTGTAGAAAATTTTTCATTTTGGTTTCAAATAAGGTTTTTGTGACCTTCCAAGATTTATCAGCTCTATTTCCCATTTCTTTTTCTTCAATCTCATAATCATGTCAGTGGGAAAATTTTTTTAATTATGATGTAAAATTCAGACAATGATCTCATCACCCATGATTTTATTTTGGTAGACAAATAATATTATTAAACTGCAGCCCATTTGCCAAAAATAGACAATATCATTTTTAGTGATGTCATGTTTACCAAATGGTTTAGAGATATACTTGTATAATTTAAATTAATTTAGTTGAAATATAATAATATTAAAAGTTTTTAAGAACATTCGTATTATCAATAAATAAAAAATGCAATTACAAGCCAATGTATCTAAAGGATAAAAACAAATATGTTTTCATCAGCTAGACTTTTGGCATTATCGATTTTACTATAGAGGCAGACATTGTGCTATTACTAAAATAATATTTGAGGCTAGAGGGATTGCTCAGTGGTAAAAGTTACTTGCTTCCAAATCCTGTCAGCCTGGATTATATTCTCCAGTATAAAGCCAGATAAACAAAAGGTTGCATACATCGGGAGTTAGTATGCAGTGACAAGAAGCTCTGTGATGCTGATTCTCTCTCTTTCTCTCTCTCTTTCTCTCTTCTCCTCTCTCTCTCACACACACAAATAAATAAAAACATTTTAAGTAAGATTCATGAAGTACAATATGTAATGATTGAAGTGTAAACATAATAACCCCAAATTAAAACCATATTTTAGTTTGACAGCCTTGAGGATGAAGGGGATATAGCCTCAGAAAGCAGATTATTTTTTGATTTTTCTTTGTTTTTTTTTGGGGGGGGCGGAGTAGGGTAATGGGCTCTAGCCTAGGCTTCCCTAAACTTCACTATGTAGGCTCAGGGTGGCCTCATACTCACCACAAGCCTGCTACCTCTGCTTCCTGAGTGCTGGGATTGAAGGTGTGCGCGGCCACACCAAATAGAAAGTGGGTATTTGTTAAATCTCTTTTGTATCGGATGAGTGAAATTTCAGCATGTGCGAAAGAACTGTAATTTGTTCATTTGGACATGATGTGGACTTTGTGTAGTTTTTCAGGCTAATTCAGCAAGCTGGCTATCTTTACTTCTGGCAAAATTACTTTTATATCAGACCCGCAGGTATTTGAAAAAAATAAAGTATAGCCTTAATGTCATTAAAATATATCACCCTTCCAATTAAGAGCATATTAAAAATTGTAGCTTTGTAAAACGTTGCTTTATTTGTACCGCAGCATGATTTTTTTTTCATTTCAAAAGAATAGCAGGCAATGTGCACAATTTTTTAAGTAAAACATATGGGAAAAGGTAGAGCCAATTTTGTCAGCAGAATGTGTCCAATAGGATGTTTAAGTATCTTACATGCCTGTTGGGTCTGGGTGCACGCAAATGAAGAAGCTAGAACTGAAGGAGCTAAGATGAAAGAATATATATATATATAGCCACAGACTTTCAAGCTAATCGATTAGGGACACAGTCAGACTTAGGAGGTGGAACTGTGTCCCTGAAGTGTTGTCTCACAGGCTTTTTAAAGAGTACAAAAGCAAACAGGTGATGGCCAGTGGCCTGAGGGAGGAGTTGTGGAATCTTTTAAAATGATTGGTCAGGTCCAGGTGAGGAGATGAACTGGGGTCCACTCTTAGTGGTCACTCTTAGTGGTCTCAGAATCAGAATATTGGCAAACTCTGGCATGGTGACTTTAACAGGATTGGTTGGACCCAGGGGTGGGGTGGGTTAGCAGGAACTTGCATTTACAGTAGCAGCTAGAATAATAGTACATTTGTCAATTTGACATGGTTACTGAGGAAACTAGAAACAGGTAGGTTATTTTGACCTAGGTACTAGGGGGAAACTAGGATCTGATTGGTTGGTTTGGGGGCCCAGGATGGTTGGCAGATTTTCCTGGAACAATGGGTTACAGAGAACTTATGTAACACTTAACAAAATGGAGGCCTTCTGGCCAACCCTAGCCCCTCACCAACAGATCCAAAAATGCCACCAGAGACATGGCAAGATTAATACACTAAAATGATTTAATTCTATCAAGTCACTTTTATTGCATTGTGAGTGAGATTCTATGGACAAAATTCGGTCTTTAAAAGTTAAATTAGGGGCTTAGAGATGGCTCAGTGTATCATGTGTTTGTCACTCAACTCTCAGAACCTGAATTGAGATCCCCAAACTCCACTTAGAATTATCTTACTGTCTCAAATATTGTTCTTACTGATGAATTCTAGCTCAGAAGTCCATCACATATTCCAGCCTAGTAACAGAAATCATGTAATGATAACATTGAAGTATTGTTGATCTGTTTGTGAAAACAATGGTATTTTTAACTAAGAATCAAATATGGCTGCTACAAAAAATATCTCAAAAGTAATACTGATATATAAGTAATATGTATATAAATAAGAAACTCATTTTTCTATCCTGGAAATGGCAAGAATGAGCCATGCTTTGCTGTCATGGTTGGTCTGTGACGTATAGGACTCGGGTCCCTTCCTTTCTGCTACTCAGACATTTTCAGTGCATAATTTTAATTTTGTGCTGCCAAGATTTCTGTGTAAACTATGACCATGTATGACTGAGAGAACTAGGAAAGAATAGGAATACAAGTCATGTCCCTTCCCTTACAAACAGGGCCTAACAATTCACATTTAATTCTGCTTCTATCCTGTTGGCCAGGGCTTGATTGTACAGGGAACTGCACCCTCTAATAGCAAGTAAGCAGTGGAAGTCTGAAATTTCACTTTAGAGGGATGAGGGGGAGGGGATGAGAGATGAAACTCGGTTGGTAGAGTTTTTGCCTAACATCCACAAGGCCCTGAGTTCAATCTCCAACACTTGAAACCCATAATCCCATCAATCAGGAGGAGCAAGTAAGAGAATCAGAAGTTCAAGGTCTTCCGCTTCCTAGTGCATTCAAGCCCATCCTGGGATACATGAGACTGTGTCTCAAAGACATCAGAAACGTAAGAAAGTATATCAAGGAGATGATCAAATTATCTGTCATGTAAAACAGATATAATTATTAGTAGCCATCCTAATCTCTTTTAGAAGAGAATGAACTTGGTTTTGAAAACTACTGGGAAGATGACCCAGTGGTTAACTCAGAGGCACTAACTTGCAAAGTTTGCTGGCACAAGTTCAATTTCCAAGCCAATGACATAAATCAGACACAAAAAAAAATGGTGCAACAAACTTGTGCTTTTGTAGTAGCAAGAGACCTTGGTGCATTCACACACAGAAGGATATATAAATTACAAACACAATAATTTTTTTAAACACTGTGTTGCTTTTCTATGTCTGGCTTAGATATATCTTTGGAATGTTTTCATTAAGATCTATTTATGTTTAATTATTATTTTGGGGGGGTTTCGAAGTAGGGTCTTGCTCTAGTCAAGGCTGACCTGGAATTCACTATCTAGTCTCAGGGTGGCCTTGAACTCAAGGCTATCCTTCTACCTCTGCCTCCCTCCAGAGTGCTGGGATTAAAGGCATGCGCCACCACACCCGGCTTTGGTTAATTATTTTTAACCTATATATTTGCAAGCTGAGAGTAGAGAGAAAGAGACAGAGAGACAGAGAGAGAGAGAGAGAGAGAGAGAGAGAGAGAGAGGACATGCTAGGACCTCTTATAACTGCAATTCTAATTATAAATGATATTAATTTTTATGTAGAGAGAAATTTTTATAACAGAAAATATATTAAATTGGTTTTAAAATATACTCTAAGGGATTAAATATAACATTATGAGGAATATAGTATCTAATTAGGGAAATATATCATTTTACTCTGCAAAATTTATATGTCATGTTTTGTTTATGAGAAGTTGTAAAGATAATTTTTTAAACATAGAAATATATCAAGTTTCTGTTAAGATACTGTAAGGTATTAAATATAACATTATGAGAAATATAGCATCTAATTAGGGAAATATATAACTTTTCTTTGGGAATCTAATATGTCATGTTTTTGTTTATGAAGAGCTGGAGAAGAAGATGTAGAGATATAAGAAACAAAAAAAAAAATAACATACTGCTCCAACTCTCAAGTACAAAAGTTTCTACAAATGTATATTAGCTTGGGCTCTCCAAAGGAACTAAATCATAGAATGAATATGTATTGTGAATGGGATTCATCAGACTAGGGTATAAAACGCAGGCTGAGTAGTGGATCACTAACAGTCTGCAGATGGGAGAGTCTAGGACCCAGTATTTGCTGAGTCCATTAGGCTGGATGCTTCACCAGACCCACTGGGGCACCTGGCAGGACTGGAGGATTCCCGGGAAGTCCAGGTTGTAAAGCTGGTCAGGTTTGGTTCCAGTGTCTCCTAAGGGAAGGAGCAGCAGGGGAGATGTTTACACCAGTGAGGATCATGGGCAACCAGGAACCAGCACCTGCTGTTCCCGAAGCTTCTTTTCATATAGTCCATCTCGGGAAGGATTGCCCACTTTGGGAATAGGTCTTCCTTGCTCTTTTATTCCTCCCTGGAAACATCCTTAGAGACTCAAGCAAGACGCCTGTCTGTTCCTTTGTTTCTAGTCTGATTAAGTTGAGAACAGTACTTAGCTATGACAGTACATGTTTCTGAAAAAAAAAAATTATGAACCTGAAGTCCAGTCGGAAAAAAGCTAATCACAAACCAGATTTTATAAATACAGATTTTATAAATGTAATTGATTTCTACATAGTAATTCCTTGCTTTATTCTACTATTCATCCACATGAGATTTTTTTCTTATATTTTGAGAATGTCATGTGGTCAAAATTAAGTAGATTTAATAAGATTTTTTTGAATTTGAAACAGATATTATCAAATGAATAAAACATCTTAATTCTCAAAATGAAATCTTATAATGTAAATTAATTTTAAATAGTAAATTTTGAAACTGGATATAATTTTGGCTTTACATTCTTCTAACAATCAATAATATTGCTTAACATATAGCCAGATATGATGAAGCTTATATTTTATTTAGGTAATATTTGCTACCTTAGTGTAGCCAGAATCAACAGCTGGAAAAATAATGCAATGTTCTCAAATAGTTCAGGTTATTGGAACACACTGTGATGGCAGAAATGTTTAAATCTGCACCACAGTGACATGGGACCATGTGATTCCTGCATCCAAAAAATTAAATTCAGTTTAATTTATCAAATTTACATTGAAAAGTAGGGGCTGAGAAATGGATCAGCATCAGCAGTTAAAGGCACTTGTTTGCAAAGCTTTTGGTCTGGAATTCAATTCCCCAGCGACCCACATAAAACCAATTGAGTGTTTCTTTGCAACAAAAAGAGACCCTGGTGGTGTACACACACACACACACACACACACACACACACACACACACACACACACACACACGTGTACACTACTTTTTTTTAAAGACTCAAAATTGAACAGTCACATATTTCCAGTAGACATTATCAGACAGTTCACATTGATAATATCCTATAAAAGTAATCTTTGAAAATAATGCAGTTTTATTTAGCACAAGCATTAAACATTTGCAAGCATTCTAATAAGCATTCATGAGTCTAATAATTTAATTTGAATGTATGTTGTGAATTAGCATGTTTGATATAGCTGTGTGATCTGTATTTTTGAAAAATTCAATGAAAAAGAAATGAAAAAGCACTCAAAGACTCTCCATTCAGTTTTAGAAATTGTTCTTAGGAACTGTTCTTATTTTGAAAAATCCACTACATAAAACATATGATAGTATAAAATGCTCAGTACGGATACATGCTTTGAATAATTAATATGTTACATTGGGCTGATGAAATCTGATTTGAACTAAAGTTCATAATTCATTCAGATTACACTACTATGTTGAAATTCCACATTGTTTAAGGTCCAAAGAAAACACCTAGTATTTAAGAAGACATGTCGCTATCTTATAAAATACCCTATTTAAAAGAAACGAATGAGTTGTGTTTGGGAAGAAAGTGAAGTACAGGAACAGTGCTTTTAATCTTGACACAAAGTGATTTTGCTGTAGAGAACTGTCTAATTTTAAAGAGAGTTAGAAAACTCAGGTAGATGAGATTCAAATCAGCAGATGCATGAGGCAGTCAGCTCAGGCTCTAGCCTCACTTCTTTCCCTGGGAGTCCAATCAGATGAGAAGCAAAAGGGAAATGGGAAAATGTACTTGAGGTGCCTGCTTTACAAGAAAGAGCAGTGCTGTCTGCAATCAGTTACAGTTGACTGCAACAAAAATTAGTTTCCAGGGATCAAAGGAAACGAACGGCTGACCAGGGCAAGAATAATAGCCCAGTGTGTTAAATATTTATTACTGAGCCACTCTGCCCCAAACAATCGGAATCCTGGCATATTTCCACTGAAATAGCTCATCGGTAATTAATTTGGCATGTCATTTTGCATAAAATTAGTAATTAATATTAGTCTATGTGGGGGAGAGTGAACTTTCATCATGAAGGGATTCAATCTTCCCTTCCAAAACATGATATTTTTTTTTTTTGTTCTCAGACTTGGATGATATATTAAAAGGAAAGACAAAAAAAAAAAAAAAAAAGCATGGCAATCTCCATGAAGGAGACATCAAACAAAGTTTAAGGGCCTAATTTCTTTTCAGTTTTTCGAGGTCATTGGATTTTCCCCTTCCTCTGCTTGAAATTATGAGTGCTATAATATGAATAGATCTTTCAGCTGGCCCCAGCGTTTCAGTGAACTATTAAGGCCTGTTCATGAGATTTTCTTTTCAACGGGTCTCTCTCAAAGTTTAACAGGTTCTAAATGAACCCTCTGCCAAATGAATCATTTTGCATGGCCCATTTTCCTGATCTTTTGAAATTAATCCCTCTTCTAACTAAGAGTGATATTATAAGCTAAAAGGAAATGGCCGCATTAAGTGATCTTAGAGTCGTAAATACTTTAACTTGTCCTCTCTTTCAAAGATTTTTAACAAAATTACTACATAAGTCCCATAGGCTTTATAGAATTTTGTTTGAATGAACATCATATTTTATTTAATGTGGTCATTTGAAGTTGAACTACTGGTTTCCTTTATAAAAAAATAAAAGCACACTCAACAAATTGCTCATTAATATCTCTAAGTGATATTTCCTTTCAAACTGGTCTTTGGAGACAACTTTTTACCAAGGGTGATTTTTTTTTCTTTATGCAATATAGTGAACTCTGGAAAACACTGTACTGAGCTGTAGCTGTGGCCCTCAAATGGTAAACACAACAGAGGTTATTGCTGGAGCTATTTATTACTTTGAGGGTTGTGTGAAATTCTATTTTTAAGCAAAATATTTTTGTACAGACATATTGTCACGTTTTGTCATAAAGTCGTGAGGCTAAATAGAAAGACCAATACTTCCATCTGTATCCTAGCCATTTATGCAGAAGTGATCTCCATTGGTCCCCACACTCTCTTTTACTATCCAGACTCTATGCCCACCATGGCTGCACGCGCCCTTTCCTCAAATTTCTCAGAAATTGTGCACATGCAGAAATAAGCTGGATGGAAGGTGAAAATATTACTAGCATATCAACAAGGACCACCTTAACTTCTAGGGAGGCCGCTTTGTTATGGCTACATGTCATTTTATTCATTCACTGGGCCAGGTGATGGACTAAGCCCCCATCATGAATTTATTTCTCTCTTCCATGTCTCACAATAGTCTTGTAAGATACATTATTTCTCTTTTCACATATAGCTGAAGAAACAAGGAAAATTGCTTGTTCTAGGTCATGCAGTAAAAACACATACTCAGATTCCAATCTAAAGTACTATATACATCCACACGCTTATACCATTTGTGACATTTCTCTTAATAACCTTCCCTATCTTCATTCTGCATATAACGTTTTATTTTCTAATTTTTTTCAATTTAACAATCTTGCAATGCTCTGCAGTTAAAGGCTCTCGCTTGCATAGCCTGCTGCTGGCCCAGGTTCAATTCTCCATTACTCACCAACAGCTAGATGCAGAAAATGACACATGAGTCTAGATTTCATTTGGGGCAGTATGTGGTCCATTCTCTCTCTCAATCTCCTCACAAATAAATAAAAATAAAAGAATAAATAAATTTTAAAATATTATACAGTATGAAATCTGGGAAGATAAACCTTCCTTTATC